>JAOTQJ010123183.1:0-31127 GCA_025642045.1 Solanum sejunctum
AACACCAACACATATACACCCTCAACCCTCTTAAGCATTTAGACTCACATATTACCCGTTAAGACGAGATTCAAGCACTTTCAAGAATTGACGCTAATTTGACCAAAGCATAACATGATTTATTTTATAGCATTAGTACATGTAAAATGTCAAGTGTTACATACACATTCGAAGAGACCCATATTTCTTTTGCACGAACAGGACAGGAGCACCCCACAGAGAAACTCTTGGCCTTATGAAGCCCTTCTTTAACAAATTTTTCAACTGCTCCTTCAATTTTTTTAGTTCAGTGGGGTCCATACTATAAGGTGGAACTGAGATAGGCTAGGTATCAGGAAAGAACATCAATCTAAAAATCAATCTCCCTACCAGGAGGGACTCTGAGTAGATCCTTAGGAAACACTTCTGGAAACTCATTCGCGATCAGAACTGACTTGAGAGTTGGGGGCTTAATATCATCAGATTTAACCCTCACGAGTAAATACACCCCTTAGCAATTATCTTTTTGTCTCTAAAGTATGAGATAAACTTTCCTTTAGGTGCTATGGAATCACCCTTCAACTCTAGAACCAGTTCATATGGAAATTGGAACTTAATGGTTCAGGCTCTACAATCAATGGAGGTATAACAGGCTTAAAGCTAATCAATGTCGAGGATCAAGTCAAAATCAGTCATATCTAACTCAATCAGATCAATGATAGCATCTCGATGATGGATGGACACTACACAAGCTCTATAGACTCTCTCAGCTCGAATAGACTCACCCACAGGAATAAAAGCATCAAAAGGTTCAAGAAGACTCTCAGGGGTTCTATCAAATCTACTAGCCACATAAGGAGTTTCAAAAGATAATGTGGAATCACGATCCATCAACACTAAAAATCAGTAGAAAAGACTCGAATCATACCCGTCATAACATCTGGAGAGTTCTCCTGATCAAGTCGACTTCCCATGGCATACAACCGGTTTGTAGCTCTGCTTGTGCCTGATATGGTACCTCTCTGATTCCCCTTAGCTAGTAGGTCTGGTGTAGAATATTGAGCCCGGTCAGCTCGCTTTTGACAGTCTCTCTGATATTGCCCTACTTGACCATACTAGAAACATGCATCAGTCCTTTCACTATAGTTACCCAAGTGTAGCTTACTGCATGTATTAGAATGTGGCTTTCCTCGTGAACCTTGAGCCACACTAGCTTGGGACTGACACCCATAGGCTCCAACATTCTGAGACTTCTAATCATTTCTGACTGTAGGTGTAGGTGTACAAGCAGATAATGGTGCTGGAAACTGATTTCCATTGCCTCTCTTTCCAACCCCATGGCTAGATATTCTGGCCTTTTTTCTTCTAACCTCCTCTTGTAATGTTGCCTCTCCTCATCAATTTGTTACACAAAGGTCATCAATCTCCCAATATCCATATCACTCACGAGTATTGCTCCTCTCTCATCTCTCTTTGTCCCTTATTCAACCAATTGACATACATCCCCATCTTTCCCCTCATATCAGCAACTATGTCTGGAGCATATCGTGACAATTGTGTGAACTTTAGCCCATACTCCTGTATAGTCATAGAGCCCTATTTCAATTTTAAGAACTCTCTTCCCTTACCTCCCTCCTCTCCATTGGGAAGAAACGTCCTAAGAAATCTTTCTCGAACAAAGCCCAAGTTATCACAGGGGCATTATACCCTCTACTCTTCTTCCACTGGTCATACCATATTCTAGCCACCCCTTTAGTTGATAAGCAGCCAGTTCCACTCATCAGCATCGGCCACATGCATCACTTGGAACACTTTCTGAAGCTCCTTCACATAGTTCTCAGGATCCTCATAGAATGCAGACCTTGTGAACTTAGGCGAATTCTTTCTCAAGAATTCTGGACTCTAGAAGTGTCATAGACATCTTATTGGGCCGCTCCTGGTCATCCAACAGGGGCTGTGATAGCCTAGGCTAGAGGTTGGATATCATGGCGAAGATCAGCTTTGGAGTCCTCATCTTACGGGCGCCGCGGAACTAGGACAACTTGTCCTACGGTCACCTTATGTCCTTGAGGCTCAGATGGATTTATATTCTATCTAGTGAGATTCCCTCTACCTTCGATGGATCTTCTAAGAGGCATGATAATAATTTTACAATGCACAAAGCACAAAATTAGAATAGAACTTTCATAGAGTACAAATCTGTAGCATGATTTAGAACTTGAATAAAGTGAAACAATTCCAAAAGTCATATAGCCTCTTGTTTATCAAGTGTGGTCGACAACATACCTATAAATAACACTCTACTAGACACGGCTTCATAGACTCCCTAGGACATTTAAACTCATGCTCTGATACCAAGTTTGTCATGCCCCGAGAAGGGACCCAAGATGTGGCCGGCACCCAAGCTAACCACTAGGCCTCATCACATTTGTCCATTCACACATTTTACAAATCAGCAGAAGACATAAGGAATAAATGGGCACAACTAATCATCTTGTCTCAAATAATAATATAATGAAAGGCTAGTAGAAATAAACCAGCTCATAAGTTCTAACCTCAACATCTGACACTAGTCTATGAAGATCACTATTAGGTGGTACTAATGACAGACCCATGGCTACCTCAGTCAAAATAAAAAGATAAGCAATACTAACTCTAAAGCATGATGTAATGAATCCTCCGAAGTAGGGCACGCTAATGATTCGCCTGCTAATGACCTCTATCCTGCATATCTATATCATAATACAATGAAGTCCAAAAGGGGACGTTAGTACTTGGAATTTACTAGTATGTAAAATAGCTTAGTGAAACCAAAACAGGTAGAATAATATTGAAACAACATTCAACATCAAGGATAGTAAAAATTAACATGCCAAATGTCTATCTAAAGTAAGTAACCCATCAACTCATTAACCATATCAAACGCTTATTAGGACTCATCTCAACTCATCTCATCTTAACGTGTCTCATCATCTCATCTCATCTCATTTCGACCAAGATTACTTAGTTTGGGAACTTTCCGGGAGTTTTTCTTAACAAATAATAACAACTTATGAGCCAAGGGTTGTACAAAAATCACACTGATGTAGCCACAACTATCTCGTACTTAACAGGTAAGGTACAAATATGATCCTTAAGGAATCTGAACTCAGCCATCCTCTATTGATTTCAGGGATATAAACTCAAGAGGGAACCATGTGATGTAATGGTTCAATCTTCTCCTACGCTGGACCAGTATAGGTAATGAGTGCAAGTGGGACTCACTTTTACCCATTTCGGTGCTTGATACTCCTCCTAAGACTCAATGCTCATAAGACTCCTTGTTGCAAAAAGTGGCCTTATAGAGGCACTCATCACCTCAATTGCACTCATGGAGACTCTTATTATCTTAATTAGTCTTATGGAGACTCTCATCATCTTAATTAACTCAAACTCAAGGGTCCTTTATTATTTTAGGGACTTTAATCCATATCAATTAACTCAAACTCAAGTGTCTTTTATTATTTCAGGGACTTTAACTCATCTCAATGCACTCAATTCTCCTTTAAGAACTCAAGGACTCAGATCATCAATTAGCAGAAGTCGTTTAAACATAACATCAGAACTCAATTATGAAGACTCATAAGATCATCATGCTTAAATAACTCAACCTTATACTCATATCAAGATTCCCATCATCATACTCACATCAAGGCTCTAGACTCTATCCCTAGGCTTATTCATGTATACTTTTAAAATTTAACATATAGGGTTTATACCATATCTCATCAAAAGTATTCAATTCATGAAAATAAGTTTCTAATGATCATCAACATATGAAAATACATGTAAGAGATAAAATTTTCAAGAAATAATCAAGAAAGTATTTCAATAAATATATATGAGGACTCATGAACTCTCAAGTCATCTATGACCATCTATGGGGCACAAGGAGAACAATCCCATGCTTTCGTTTAGCCTTACATACCTGGGATAAAGCTCATCAATTCACCCGTCAAGAAATCTCTAATCTCACGTTTTTGTTTCTCTTCTCTTTGAAGCCCTAACTTTCAAGTATTGTGAAGAAGGACTTGGAATGGGGCTTTTAACCATATCTACTCCTCAAAATAACCTAATATGTTGTAGGTTATGTCAAGAAGAAGTGGGAAAAAGTATATAATGCCCCTCAAAAGAGTTAAAATTTTTAAACTTGGTGAAACAGGTCGGGATAACAGGTCCACTATGTGGACCTGTCACGCACCTGTGAATTTCAGAAACTCTATCCTATCAAACAATTGAGGAAATATACAAGTGTAGGTCTACAATGGGTCCATATCATGGAGCTATTGCATACTCTCACAGTTTTGGGTCTGCGATAGGTCTGCATCGGGCCTCATTGTGTATCCTTACTCATTTTAGTAAATTTTATGAAAATTATTTTTCAACCTGGTTGCTCTTAAATCTGTTTGAGACAATTTTCTTACTTGATTTTCTATACTGATCATAAATTTTATCTCGTATTTCCTATTTGAGCTTGGGAAGATGCCTTATGCGCACATCTCCGTTTTAGGGGTATTTCGATAATTTTACAAGGTGTTATATCTTCTGCCCTTGGGATCATTCATCCTCAAATGATGAGTAAGAGTGGATATCTAGGCATGAATAGACTCAAACTCCTCTTAACATTCAATCTATCTGTGAACTCCTCATTTCGATCAACAATCTCTACTCGGACTAAAGACTAGAAAATCAACAAGAACAAACAATCAATTTGGCTAAGGGTAAGGACTTTACCTTCAACATTCTCATCCAATGGCACGAATAGATGAAGATATGTTGATTTCATCTCTTCCTCATCTTCCCATGTGGCCTCCTCAATGAATTAATTCTTCCACAGGACTTTGATTGAGTTTATCTCATTGGTTCTCAATCTCCGAATCAGACAATCAAGGAATTGGACCAAAATTTCTTCATAGGTCAAACTATCCTTCACTTCGATGCTCTACATAGGGATTACCAAGTCAGTATCTCCCAAGTATCTCTTCAACATCGACACATGGAACACTAAATGAATACCATCTCACTCAGAAGGCAACTCTAATTCATAAGAAACCTTCCCAATGCTCTTCATAATCTGATAGGGAGCAATATAACATAGACTTAATTTGCCCTTCTTCCCAAATCTCATGACATCCTTCATAGGTGACACTTTCAAATATACCCAATTGTTCACTTCAAACTCCAAATCTCTCATCCTTACATTGGTATAGGATTTTTGGTGACTTTACGCAGCCTTCAATCGCTCTCTAATGATCTTAACCTTCTCCATTGCTTGATGGACAAGGTCTCCCAATCAACTCCGCTTGTCCAACCTCGAACCACCCAATTGGTAATCTACATCTCCTCCTATATAAAGCTTCATAGGGAGCCATCTAAATACTTGTATGATAACTACTGTTATATGAAGAATCAATCAAAGGTAGGTGCTCATCCCAATTTCCCTTGAAATCAAGAATGCGGGCTTTCAACATATCTTGTACCATCTGAATTGTACACTCTGCTTGGCCATTGATCTATGGATGAAAAGCTGTACTCAAATTCACCTTAGTACCCAATCCTTTCTAAAAATTATCTCTAAAATTAGACTGTGAATTGCACTCCTCTATCCAAGATGATGAACAAGGGAGCCCCATGCATTTTTATAATCTCTTAGATGTACATCCTAGCATACTCTTCCGCGGTGTTAGTTGACTTAACTGCTAAGAAGTGAGCTGATTTAGTCATCCCATCCATAATCACCCATATTGAATCATGCTGCTTTGGAGACCTTGGTAGACCAGTAATGAAGTCCATATTGATCATCTCTCACTTCCATTCTAGAATCTCAAAAGTTTGAGCTAATCCATATGGCTTTTATTGCTCAACTTTCACTTGCTGATAGATCGAGCACTTGGAAACAAATTTAGCAGTATCCCACTTCATTCCACCCCACTAATAGACTTCTCTAAAGTCATGGTACATTCTGGTAGATCTAAGATGAATTGAATACCTAGTGCTATGAGCTTTAAACATGATTTTATCTCACATACCATCAACATCTGGGATGTACAATCTACGTTGGTACCTCAACACCCTATGTCCCCCTTTGGAGAATACCATCACTTTCTGTTTGTGCACAACCTCCTTCAATTGGATTAGGATAGGATCCTAGTCTTACTTTTCTTTTACCCCTACCACCAAGGATGAAGTAGACCCATTTATGATATTAACTCCTCTTTCATCATTCTCCTCAAGTTAGACACCTAATCGAGTTAAACGGTGCACGTTTTTAGCTAGCTCCTTCTTTCCTTCCTCTAAATAGTCTATGCTACCCCATTGATAACCTTCTAAGAGCATTAGTAGCAATGGAAGCTTTACCTGGATGGTGGAGAATGCTCATGTCATAATCCTTGAGCAACTCTAACCATCTTCGTTGTCACAAGTTGAGCTTTTTTTGACTGAAGAGGTACTGCAATCTCTTGTGGTCAGTGAAAAAAGTAGTGTCGCCAAATTTGGAGTGCAAACACCACCGCCCCCAAATCAAGATCATGGGTTGGATAGTTCCTCTCATGATTCTTAATTTGTCTAGAAGTATAAGCTATCACCTTCCCTCTCAGCATTAACACACATCCCAATCCAATTCTCAAAGCATCACAATAGATCACGAAATCTTCTGTTCCATCGGGCATGGTTAGGCCTGGTGCAGTAGTCAATCTAGTCTTCAACTCTTGGAAACTTTTATCTCACTCATTAGAATACTGAAACTTGACCTTTTTTTGAGTCATCTTTGAAATAGTGCAGATAAGGAAGATAATCCCTCAACAAATTGGCAATAATAGCCTGCTGACCCCAAGAAACTCCTTATATCAGTTGGAGAGGTTGGTCTGGGCTAGTTCTTAACCACTTTAATCTTTTGAACATCCACTCGAATACCACCACCAAATATAATATGGCACAGAAAAGGCACAAATTTAAGACAAATTTCATATTTCAAAAACTTTGCATACAAATCATGGTCCTTAAGTGTTTAAAGGACGATTCTAAGGTGTTTTGCATGTTCCTCTTCATCTCTTGAATGCACCAAAATATCATCAACAAACACAATCATGAATATATCTAGATACTGCGTGACCACTCTTTTCCTCAATACCATAAAGGCTACAGTTGCATTTGTCAACCCAACGGACATGACCAAGAACTCTAAATGGCCATATCTATTTTAAAGGCTGTCTTTGGAATGTCACATTCCCTCACTTTCAGCTGATGGTAACTGGATCAGAGGTCTATCTTTGAGAAACAAGAGGCACCTTGATGTTGGTCAAAAAAGTCATCTATCCTTGGGAGAGGGTACTTGTTCTTTATGTTAACCTTGTTCAGTTATCTATAGTCAATACACATTCAGAGAAAACCATCTTTCTTTTGCCCAAATCGGACAAGAGCACCCCTCGGAGAAACACCCGGCCTTATGAAGCCCTTCTTTAACAAATCTTTCAACTATTTCTTCAATTCTTTCAATTCAGCAGGGGCCATACTATAAGGTTAAATTAAGATATGCTTGGTATCAGGAAGAACATCAATCCTAAAATCAATCTCTCTATCAAGAGGGAGTCCGAGCAAAATCTCAGGAAATACTTTTGGAAACTCATTCACGATCGAAACTGACTCAAGAGTTGGGGGATCAACATCATCAAATTTAACCCTCATGAGGGGGTAAATACCCCTTAGGAATCATTTTTCTAGCTCTAACGTGTAAGATAAACTTTTCTTTAGGTGCTACAGAATCACCCTTCCACTCTAGAACCGATTCATTTGGAAATTGGAACTTAACTCTTCAGGCTCTATAATAAACAGAGGCATAACAAGCGTGGAGCCAATCAATGCTGACGATCAAGTCAAAATCAGACATATCTAACTCAATCAGATCAATGATAGTTTCTCTAGGATGGATGGAAGCTACGCAAGCTCTATAGACTCTTTCAACTCGAATAGGTTCACCCCAAGGGATTATAAAGATCAAAAGGTTCAAGAAGACTCTCAAGGATTCTATAAAATCTACTTGCCACATAAAGAGTTACAAAATATAATATGGCACCAGGATCCATCAACACATAACAATTAATAAAAAAGACTCAAATCATAGCCATCACAAGATCTGGGGAGTTCTTTTGATCATGTCGAATTCCCATGGCATATAACCGATTTGTAGCTCCACTTGTGGCTGAAGTGGTACCTTTCTGATTCCCCTTAGCTAGTGGGGCTAGTGTAGAAGATTGAGCCTGGTCTGCTCACTTTGGATAGTCTCTTTATTAATTCCCTACTTGATAACACCAGAAGCACGCATCAGTCCCTTCATAACACCTACCCAAGTATAGCTTACCGCATGTACCACATGGTGGCTTTCCTCATAAACCTTGAGCTACACTAGCTTAGGACTGATACCTACATGCTCTAACATTCTGATACTTCTAATCATTTCTGACTCTAGGTCTACGTGCACTAGCAGACAATGCTGCTGGAAACTGATTTCCATTGCCTCTCTTCCTAACCCTATCGATAGATGTTTTGGCCTTCTTGCTTCTAAACTCTTTTTGGTTAAATTGCCTCTCCTTATCAGCTTGTTGAATTTCAGAAACTCAATTTCGTCAAAAAATTAAGAAAATACATAAGTGTTGGTCTGCAATGGGTTCTCATCATAGAGATATCGCGTGTCCACATTGGGTTTGCATTGTGGCCCTATCACGCGCCTTACTATTTTTGGTATATTTTGTATAAATTATTTGTCGACTCGGTTGATGTTAAATTTGGTCGAGACTATTTTTTGACTTGATTTTCTACACTAATCGCAAATCTAGTCTCGAATTTTCTATCCACGCTTAGGAAAATGTACTATGCGCATGTCTCTATTTTAGTGGTATTTTGGTAATTTTACCGGGTGTTACAGTTAGGGATGTTGAGTCCAGTAGCCTTCCTATTGAGTTGATTCTGGCGATTAATGTGTTTCTTGATATATTTCTCGATAAGCTTCTCGGTGTTCCTCGTAAAAATGAAATAAACTTTGGCATACACCTCCTTCCAGATACTCATCCCATCTCCATTCCCCCTTACTGTATGACCTCGGTGGAATTGAAGGAGTCAAAGGATCAATTGGGGGATTTGTTGGAAAAGGGTTTCATAAGGCCTAGTAAGTCACCTTGGGGTGCACCAATATTGTTTGTGAAGAAAAAAGATGGTTCTCTTAGAATGTGCATTGATTACTGATAACTTATTAGAGTCACCATAAAGAACAAGTACCCTCTTCCAAGGATTGATGACCTATTTGTTCAACTTCAAGGGGCTAGTAACTTTTCTAATATTGATATTTGGTCTAAATATCACCAAGTAAAAGTGAGGGAGTGTGATATTCCCATGATGACTTTCTGAACAAGGTATGGGCACTTTGAGTGTGTGGTTATATCATTTGGGTTGACTAATACACCAACTATATTTATAGATCTCATGAATAGGGTCTTTAAACCCTACTTTAGCATTTTCATGGTGGTCTTTATTGATGGTATCTTGATTTATTCCCATAATGATGAGGAGCATATGAATTACTTGAGTATGGTCTTGCAAATCTTGAGAGAGGAGAGGTTGTATGCTAAACACGAAAAATGTGCATTTTGGTTGAAAGGGGTTGCTTTCCTAGGGCATGTGGTGTCAGGTTGTGGTATTAAGGTGGATCCTAAGAAGACGGAGGTAATTATGAATTGGCCTAGACCTTTGACTTCATTGGATATTAGGAGTTTCTTGGGGTGGCAGGTTACTACCGAAGGTTCGTAAGTGTTTTTTTCTTCCATTGGTTCTCCTATGACTAAATTGCCCCAAAAGAAATCAAAATTCGTGTGGACCGATGAATGTCAAAAGAGTTTCTAAACTTTGAAAGATAAACTTGTCCGCGCTCCTATTTAGGATATACCGAAAGGGTTTGTGGTATATTGTGATGCCTCAAGAATTGGTTTGGGGTATGTTTTGATGCAAAATGGCAAGGTGATAGCATATGCCTCTAGACAACTTAAGGTACATAAGAAGAATTATCCCACCCATGATCTTGAATTGGTCGCCGTGGTATTTGCTTTGAAATTTTTGTGTAACTACTTTTATGGGGTTTATGTTGATGTGTTTATCAGCCACAAGAGTCTCCAATATGTGTTCATCCAAAAAGATCTTAACTTGAGACAAAGAGGGTGGTTCGAGCTCCTTAAAGATTATGATATTAGTATGTAGTTTCATCCCGACAAAGATAATGTTGTAGCCGATGCTCTGAGTAGAGTGTCCACGGGTAGTCTAGTTCATATTGATGATGGTGGCAAAGAGGTGGCAAGGAAAGTACACTAGTTGGCTAGATTGGGGGTTGTGTTGGATTACGTTGGAAATGGTGGTATAATGGTTGTTGATAGTTCTAAATCTTCTTTGATTGAGGACGTATAGTCAAAATAAGATCTTCACCCCATATTGTTAGAGTTGAAGGCCTTGGTGAAAGATGGTTAAGTGGAGGTTCTCTTCCAAGGGGGAGATGGTTCCCTTAGGCACCAAGGTAGGCAGTGTGTACCTAATGTTGATAACTTAAGGAAGTTGATCTAGAAGGAGGTCCATAATTCATCCTATTCTATTCACCTGGATCTATAAAGATGCATAAAGACTTAAGGGAGGTGTATTGGTGGGGTGGTATGAAGAGAGAGTTTGTCAAGTTCGTATCTGGATGTCATAATTGCCAACAAGTGAAAGCCAAACACCAAAGGCTAGGTGGCCTAGATCAAGACATAGAGATTTCTACTTGGAAGTGGGAAAAGATTAACAAGGATTTTGTGGTTGGGTTTCCTAAGACTAGGAAATAATTTGACGCTATTTGGGATGTTGTGGATAAAAAGACAAAGTTGGCTCACTTTGTACCTATCAAAACTACTTATGGTGCCAAAGATTATGCCATATTGTACATCCATGAGTTGGTTAGATTGTATGGGGTGCCCTTGTCTATCATTTTGGATCGTGGTGCTCAATTCATTTCCCACTTTTTGAGGTCCTTCCAAAGTAGTCTGGTACCAAGGTTAATCTTAGCACTACTTTTCATCCTTAAATGGATGGTCAAGCCAAGAGACTATCCAAACCCATGAGGATATGCTTAGAGCTTAGGTTTTGGAGTTTAAGGGTAGTTGGGATGAACATCTTTCACTTATTGAGATTTTTTACAATAATAGCTACCAATCAAGCATTGATGTGACTCATTTTGAAGCTTTATATGGTAAACATTGTAGATCCCTAGTTGAGTGGTTTGAAGTGGGGAGAGATGGCTTTAGTAGGTCCAAATTTGGTCATAGATACCATGGAGAAGGTGAGGTTGAATAGGGAGAGTTGAAAACAGCGCAAAGTGGACAAAAGTCCTACTCTGATGTGAGGAGAAGAGATCTTGAGTTTGAGGTTGATGATCAATTTACTTAAAAGTCTCACCCATGAAGGGTGTGGTTCGATTTTGCAAGAAAGGAAAATTAAGCCTAAGGTTTCTGGGTCCTTATAGAGTTTTAAGGAGAGTGTTTAAGGTTGCATATGAGTTGGAGATGCCTATGGAGATGAATATGGTTCATCTAGTCTTCCATGTGTGTCCATGTTGAGAAAGTGTATGGGTGACCCAAGTGATATAGTGCTCTTGGATATTGTAGCTATTTTAGAAGATAATTTGACCTATGAGGAGGTCTCAGTGGAAATTTTTGATAGACAAGTGAAGAGATTGAGAACCAAAGACGTAGCTTCCATCAAGGTCCTTTGGAGGAATCAACAAGTTAAAAGTGCCAAATAGGAAGCCGAGACGGACATGAAAAAGTGATACCCATATCTCTTCCACTCCATCCCAGCCGAAGGTAATAACATAAGTTGCATCTACGATTTCTAGTCTTAAGTTTTATCCGTCATGTCATGTAGCATGCATTCATGTTATGGTAACAAGTTTATGGCGATTTTTGACGTTCATGATGAGATTTTTGGAAATGATGTTTAAATGCTTTTGTGCATTCATGTCGAGTAGAAATCTTCATAATTACCTCTCTTATGCACGTTTCTTTGAATTTTGAGGATGAATGTTCCCAAGGTGGAGATATGAAATGCCCCTCATGTGCTTCGGAAAGCCCCATAATCATAATTTCCATATATTTTAGAATTCGTGTGTGATATCAAAAATTTGACTTCATATTTTCAATCAGGGGATAAAATTGAGTGGGAAATGGGTATAACTTGGATTTTAAAGGACCTATTGCGAAAAATAATTTTTTCTAATTTTCGAATTCCAGAGAGCATCTGCGCCCTGGCCGTGGCGCGCCAGGGGTGCAGAGCAGTGTAAAAATATCCTTCTCATTAGGTTCTCATAGTGAACCAGACACGGACCAGTACAAAATTTTCCTTGGTTTACTTTTGAACCCTAGGGCATTGTGGTCATAGCCTCATGCCCACTAACATGTGAAATCACCCATACTTAGCCATTTTTCAACTTTATATCATTCTAAACCCTCACAAAAACCTCTCAAAGACTTAACGAGATATATCATTCCAAATCTAATGATTTCAAGCTTAACTTTGCAACTCAAGGATTCACTTCAAGCTCTAAGTTTCCTTCAAGCTCATCTCAAGAAAATCCAAGTTTGAGGTATGCGGGTTTCATCCATTGGGTCCTTTCACGCATGGAGCCCAACCTTCCCTTTTCATGAAAATTATATGTGTTCAAGCTATATTACCTATTGGTATCTCTTATCATGGATTATGAATATAAATTATTTTAAAGTTTTATGAAATATTGATTGATTATACATAACTATCTCTTCCAAGCTTATGTCATGAATTGGTTTTGTCCATTGAGATTATACATGTTTTGAGCTATGACATTATAAACTATTATGAGCTTTTGTGATAGATTTCAGGTTACCCTACATGAGGGTTTACTACATGTTGGTGGGTTTATTTGCATTAAGTTTACTCATCTTACTTCACTCTTAAATTTCATGATTTTTAACAAGTATCATGAACCCACCAAGTGTTTGATAAAATGTCAAGTGAAGAATCAAGTTATTGATGATCTATTACATGATTTACAGGTAAAGTGACTGTATGATGATTAAGGGCTTTTAACCATGTTTTGAGTTCAGGAAAAGTATCTATGATGTTATAAGTATCAAGTTAAGCCCTATTTCAAGATTTTTGCCTCTTGTAACCCATTCATGTTAAAGAAAGGGTTCATCTATTACTATTATTACTCTTATGTTCAAGTTAGGCTCACCATTAGAGGTCAACATGTTTAAGAGCTACTCATGTCATGTTTCCATATTTCTTACAAGTTATTAAAAGTATGATAATTTCAAGCATTCCGTGGGGTTAGGCTTAGCATCGATGGATGGGATGTCGGCGTGGACTATCTTCAAGGGTCCATACTCCTTTCCTCAAACTATGTGCCAATATAGGATTATACTCTACCCTTGCTATTCTAGTGGATCCATCTAGTGTAATTTATCATGAAATCCTTTTTGAAATGGATCATGTTCCCATAAGGAGGGTCACTTCATATGAAATGGGTCATATTCCCCTCAGGTGAAGTATGGTTTACCTTTGCAAGTAAACCACCTCTTTACCGATGAAGGGTAATTATCAGGATTCTAAGTTGTAGCTCGCTTGGTCTTACTTATGTCTGTTAATGTCTCTTCCCACATATGTATGGCATATTATGCAAGTTGAATGATTTACAAACATATCTTATTACAAGTATTGATCATGCATGCCAAATTGAGATTATGTATTTTCGTTGCTTATGATTATGCATTTGAATTTATTGACTTATCTCTTTGTTGCATTGCACCCTGCATACTAAGTACAATCAAACGTACTAACACATACTCTATGCCTACATTATATTACCATGTAGGTTCGAAGCACATCTCCATCATCCTCTATATGGCTAGTTTAGTACTTCGAAGATAAGCATTGGTGAGTCCTCAAGTCCGAGGACATTATCTACATTACTCTTGCTATTTTGAGACTTCATTATGTTGAACACTTGTTATTATGAGGGTGAGTTGGAGAGTGTGTTGGTCCTTGCTCCACTCCATGTTAGAGGTGTTGTTGGATATTATGATGTTCTTGTGCTATGAGATTGACTCTTTATGCTTTTATAAATACCAAGCTTTTCCTTAGTATCAGTTCCCTTTTTATTTTATCTCTTATTGTTGGTCACTTTGCTTCCGCGACCAAGAATTTATGATTAATATGCTAAGAGGCTTGTTTGGGTCCCTTTGGGTTCCTATTCACCATCTCACATTTTGATGCTAGGCTTGGGTCATGACAACATGTTGATGTGTTTATTGACCACAAGAGTTTAGAATATGCATTTATCTAAAAGGACCTACATCTGAGGCAAAGAAGATGACCTGAACTCCTCAAGGATTGTGACATGATGTACAATATCATCCGAGCAAGGCCAATGTTGTAGTATAAGCACTCAATAAACTTTCTACATAGTTAGTATGACTCATATGGATGAGGCAAATAATGAATTGGTGAATAATGTACTCCATTTGGTGTGGTCGGGAGTAAGATTGAGTGATTCCAATGAGGGTCGCATCCATATATATAATAAGTCTGAACCCTTAGCAATAGTAGATGTTAAAGCAAAGCAAGACTTGGATTAAACATTTAGTTGAGCTAAAGAGCTTAGTTGCCAAAGAAAGGTAGAGGTTTTCTCATAAGGGGAAAATTATGTACTTTTCTATCAAGATTGACTATGTGTCCTAAGCATCGATGACCTAAGAGTTGTGATTTTAAGTTAAACCCATAACTTCTCATATTCCATACATTCAAGATCTACCAAAATGTATAGGGACTTGAATAAGGTGTAATGGTGGAATAGCATAAAAAAGGACATAACGAGGTTTGTAACGGAGTGTCCAAATTGCCAATAAGTGAAGGTTGAACATCAAAGGCCAGGTGGTCTAGCTCAAGACATTCAAATTCCTACTTGAAAGTGCGAAGATATGAATATGGACTTTGTGATAGGCTTGCCTCGTACTTAGAAACAACATGACCCATTTGCGTGATCATGGATAGAATGATAAATCAACCACCATTTTTGATCAAAACTTCTTTTAGTGCCGAGAACTATGCCAAGTTATACATCTGGGAGTTGATGAGATTGCATGGTGTGCCACTATCCAGCATATTTGATAGGGGTACTATAATGAATCTCCAGGTCATTTGGGTGTTTACGTAAATATTTGTTTAGCTTGAGTATGTGTATAGAAATCTCGAGCCATTTTCGACTTATTGATACTATTAATGTGGTTGTTGGGTGAATCAGGTGAGATTTATACATCTTTCCAAGGTGAAAAAGATATTATAACTATAAAATGAGTTTTCCAGTAAAGGTCTAGTAAATGGCCTTGGAAGGGAACTCTAGTGGTTCCATTAGCTTTAAAATGGCCAAAATAGGCTACGAGCATGGCTAGCCCAAGATTTGGGAGTTTCAATATGAGTTTAACTAAAAACTTGTAAAATTAGTTTGAAATTGAGTGACAAGTAATTTCTGGTGAACACGTTGGTAAACATGCTAAAATTGGAATTTTGAAGTGCAGTCAGCTTCAGAACATCGAAATTAGTCTAGAAGAACGTTTCACTAGATGGCATCCTCAGTTCTTTGAACTAAAATTAGTCAGAGAGAAGTGGGACCCTCACTTTATTATAGAGAGCTCTGTTGGACATTCTGACTGCACCTTTGGATCAGGAACATCAAAAATCATATATGTACATAGTTCATTTATGTAAAATAGACATCAAATGGACCCGAAACACCCTAGAGAAGTTTTGGAAAGAACTGATATGTTACAACCCAAGCCTAGGACCTAGACGTGACACAGTGAATGGGGAACCCAAAGGGACTCCAAACAAGCCTCTTAACATATCATTATGCATCATTGGTCGCGGAAGCAATTAAACAACATAATAAGAGTAAAGATAAGGCAAAAAGACTAAAGGGATACTTTCATAACATAAGCATCAAAACGAGAGAGTCAAGTCTCCACACATAACATGTCCAATAACACCTCTACTATATAGATAAGAGTGGGGGCGAAGACAAGCAACCGGGCTCACCCTCATAGTCAATACATACATAAAAGAAAGACAGTTTTAGTATGTAGCATGAGATCATAGATATTGTCCCAGGAGTAGAGGACTCACCAACTAGCTTGAGAGAAATCATACTAGCCACGTGGAGAAAGATGCTCAAGCGGGGCTCCGGTTCCTACATGGTGACATCACGTAGGCATAAAGGATGTGTTAGTACATTTGAATGTACTAAGTATGTAGGATGCAATGCAACAAGAGATAAGCAAGAAATACATAAGCATAGGCAATGAGTATCATATAACAATATGGCATGCATGGAAGATGCTTGAAGTAAGACATGCTTACATAGAACATAATACATGTGCAGGAATAGAACATCATTATAGAATTCATAGTCTATTGAGGTACCAATGCATTAACTGGTTGGTGGATTTTCTCACCTCACCACCTATGGTGATTGAGGTACGAACCCCTTAAGTCAGTTATCAAGGTACAAACACCTTGATTGGTTGGTGGATTGTTGCACCCTATCACCCATCGTGATTGAGGTACAAACCCTTCAACCTAGTTATCAAGGTACAAACCCCTCAGCGTGGTTATCTGGGCTCACAACCCCCCGAATGGGGCATGGTCAATTTCAAACACAATATAGGAGGATATCATATACATACATCCCTTTTATCATCTTAAAGTCATTTATTTTATAAGACATGTATTGGACCTTCAATTCCTCAAGAAATCATAATTGGATATTTTATCAAGCACTTGGTGAGTCTGCAATGCTAGTCTAAAATCATGCAATTAAATAGTGAAATCATGCAAGAAATTTTGAAGTAAATCATCCCACCAATACTTGGTAACACCATCATACAATATACATCAAAATCCTTCATCAAATCTCAAGATAGATCTAAGGTTCATAGTTCAAAACATGTATAAACATTTATATGTTTACAAAATTCCAATATTTTTTCATAGTCAAATTCATAATAGAAAACTCATATATAAAATCAACTTAGAAACATGTATTTTAGGTAAAAAGAAAGCTTGGTCACCATGGGTGAAAGGATCCAACAGTTGAAACTCACATACCTTAGTTTTGGAGAATTCCTTGAAGAAGATTTGAATAGAGACTTGAAGCTTGGATAAATTCCTTAAGATCCAAAAGAGATTTAGATACTTGAATTTTGAGAAAAATATTAGTCTAAGGGTTTGAGAGAGTTTTGGGGAATATCTTGGATAATATGAAGGTGAAATATATCTAAGTATAAGTATTTTCATGCATGGGAAGACTTAGGCCCAAGACCCAAAAGCCTTGGACCAAGATAAAATCACTACCACCAAAAAGTACAGGTCTGCATCTGGTCCACAATGCGGACCTGTAGCAGAGTGCATTTTTATACTAGTCCACAATGGCTGTGCGTCGCTGTACCAAAGCGGATCGCCATTATTTTGCACAAACTTGGAAAAATTAAGTTTCACTACGGTTGCTCTACAATTGGAGTTAGACCCATCTTCCACTGAATTTTACCTCCTAATCAAGAACATGAAGTCGAATTTTCGGTATCACGCATGAATTTTGATATCTATGAAAAATTACGATTTTGGGCACTTTGAGGCACACTTTTGGAGACTCTTTGGGGTCATTTCATGATGCTACTATAGTAGGTTGACTCTTCGCATGCACAGGGGCCTAGCTGTATACATGATATGACATGGGTGCATAGATTCGCATCCATGTGGCTAAGCCACATCCGCTCTTGGCAATGGGAAGCGGTCGCCAGCCTTAAATGGCTAGCGATGCGAAGGAGTTGAGAAAAACTTTAAATTAATGTAACTTTGACATTTTAATCCAAATTAAGCAATTAAAATGTTAAATCGTATGGAATTTCATGAGGAACACTGTGGGAAAGTTGGATTTCAATTTTGACACACTTTTCAAGGTAAGAATTAACCTTTTTGCTGCATATTCTATCATAACTTGTTGGAAAATTTGAATTACAATACCTTCGCCATTTCTTATCGAATTTAAATAAAATTTGGGTTTAACTTGTATTAATTTTTGAGACTCACAATGTGGTATATTTGGATTTTAATAAGTTGATATTAGTTTTGTGTAATCTGACCTAGAAGCTGCTATAGTAAATGTTTTTCGATAAGAAAAGTCATGTGATCTAAGCTATTTTTTCTTGTTTTGTGTCTTTTTTTGATCTTAATTTTTTGTTATAGACTAGGACTAACGTAGAGATAATTTTATAGTGGTTGGTTTGCTATTTTAGGCATGGGCTCCATTTTTTCTCATTTTAGTCGCAATTGTCATATTTTCCCCCATTTCGTGGGATATTATAGTCCAAACAACCACATTTATGTTGGGACTTATAGTTTTATAGCTAAGTAGAATTTTGGAGTGTTCAGGAGCATAAATATCACATGGACTGATCCATAATGCATGGATTAGCTTTCCAGGTAGGTTAGACTTTTCTCACTAGCTGAAATACACATTATTGAGAGCTTATTTGTAGTTGATATTCTGAGTAAGATAAGTATGTCTGTTGTTAAGGATAGGATTATCATCTAAACTCTATAATACCTATATTAGTTACGCTAGCTGATGTTTAATATTGTCTTGGGTGTGATTGCTTCTAATCAAGACCGTAAAGGAAAGATAGGATGCAGCTAAGGTAAGTGAAGCGTTGATGCTACGTATATACATGTATTTGATTATTTAACTATTGCTTTGACCTATTGGGATTCCTGATAGTTATGAATATGCAATAACAAATATGATTCTAGTTACTAGTTACTTTATGTTATAATTATGTGTTGTTAAAAGCTAAATCTAAACATATGCCTTAGGATTTATACTTATGTCCATTTTGATACTTGTTTGCCTGTGTGGGAGGTTTAGTCTCGAAGTTATGTAGTATTTGAGATGTTGGTTGCTAGTTATACTTCCTACTACATACTATGACTCTATGATTGTAATTTTGTTGTGTGTTTTTTATTAGTGTAGTACATTCCTAGTTCTTTGGTGACTAAATTATGTTTCTAATCGTGAGGTACATGTTACCTTGGATATCAGCTAGGTTGAGTATCGTTGGCTGGGTTATGGTTATACTTAACAATTAGATTGTCTAGGTTTATTCTGATACCTATAGTTATCTCAGGTTGGGATGAACCTATCGATGACTAGGCATAATCTTATGCCACTCCTATCGATACATATATCTATTTGCTTCTCTGTATGGTTGTTTGCTGTTAGAAATCCTTGAGTAAAAGCCAATACCTATTAGGTGAGATAGTGATGATTGTGTAGACACTGTGGTGGTTATAATGATCATAGTAACTAATTATAGGGTGGTCTGAGGATGTGAAGATCTATTAAAGGCTGAATACAACCTCATGTTATTTCTAGTAAGGTGCAAGCCCGATCGAATACTTATATACCTGCTTAGTTTGTCTAGTATAGAGATATATGTTATGTTCTAGATGGTTGGTTACCTATTATACTCTTGGCTATGCACTAAGCCTTTATTGTTGTGCTTATCTTAATTGGTTGGATGTCTAACTACTTAGTGACGAGATTGTGATCCTAATTTAAGATATATGTTATACCCTGGGGGATTATTAGATTATATGTTGTGTAGGGATTTTGGGTTACATTTAACAATTGGCTTATCTATTTTTGCATTAGTTGCTTGTTACACCTATCATATCGGTTGTTATCATTGTTCTAGATGTGTGTGACATTTATGGCTATTTACTTCCTATGGGCCTTAGCCTAGGCTTAAGCCAGTGTTGCACTAGCATTATGTTATATGGATCTAATATGATGGCATATATACACGATTGACTTGAGAGGCATAGACCTTGGGGTCCAACTGAGCAGTGTTTGCTCCTAGGTTGAAGGCCCATTTTGATTATTCTTGTGTTGGAGGTCCATCTTATTATTCCTGGGTATAGTACCTAGTTAATTGTCAGCCATTAGTGGTTGCATATAACTTTTATTTTATCGGTCGGAGGCTAATTTGAGAAGGAGGTTGGAGGCCTCAAATGACAGTTTAGGGGTACTAAGCCTAGGTGATGGTTATGGTTGAAGGCCCCAGGTGATACTGTTTTCTGTATTTGATAAGATGACATACTATCTATTATGGATCCTTATGTCCTTACACTGATAAACCTATTGTCTCCTACTTCAAATGGATAGTTGTGCATGGGCGTACCTTCTAAGATTATAGGGGTTCGGTTAGCGTACATGCATAGATACTAGGGCCTTATATCACGTACAACCCCATACTGTGACCTTATGATGGGGTGATATGGTTTCACCTGTTTTTTGTCAGTTGATTACTTGTACATTACATTACCATGCTCAGTTGGGTCCTTCTACTCCTGCTGAGTGCCTAATAAATAATATTATAGGATTGAGTGCCATATTCCGATGTGATCTATGTGTATATATATATTGTCATTACCAGTTGGGGTCTCCTGATGTGTTAGGCATAATTGACACTTGATCTATGGGTTCCATTAGTCGGCATTATTAGACATTGCTTAGGTTCATTCAGTTAAGAGTTTTATGGTTCTCCAGACATGCTTATCTTTTTACCTGAGTTCAGATACTAACATTAGTGTATTTCATTACTTTATTCCTACCATATTTACTATATTTCACTCAATCAGCTGATGATGCCTATTGACTGCCACTCATTGATACTCACCTCTACGTTTTGGTATCTACTTATGGTTCAGGTCTAGGTATGAGTTGTAGCCATTGATTTAGGAGCTGGTGGATGCTTCAAGAGACTTTGGTAAGCATCGACAACTTCAAATATTCTGCAGTCTCCTTCTATTCTCTAGGATATCTTTTGTATTCAAACACTTGCCTTATATATTATAATTTTGGGTTGTATATGTAGGAACTCATTATGGATTATATTTATGGCTATTTCTATATTTTTATGTTGGTTTCGAGTCTTGCTCTATATAGATGACTCCCAGGTCCTCGACAAATTGTGGTTAGAGTATTCATATATTTCTAGTGTCATCATGATTAGTGATTTAGGATAGGTAACGTACTTATTGGGTTGGGTTGACTATAGGTAGGATCTAACAAGTACCATCATGACTTGAAAAGTCAGGTCGTGACAAGAACTCAACTTACTTCTCATTTCTAGAAGTCACTTCAAAGGAGACTTAGTACCAAAGTGAAGGTAAGCAGAACTTTTCATTCTCAAACCAATGGGCAAGGAGAAAAAATGATTTAGACCCTAGAGGACATATTGAAGGCTTGTGTATTGGAGTTGAAGGATAAATGGGATGATCATCTTCTTCTCATCGAGGCTACTTACAACAATAATTACCACTCAAGTATCGAGATGACACCATTTTAGGCTTTCTATGGTAGAAGGTGTAGATCTTCTATAGGTTGGTTTGAAGTGAGTGAGATGGTATTGATCAAACCCAATTTGGTAGTTGATGCTATTGAAAAGGTGAAACTCATAAGGGAAAGATCGAAGACGGCTTAAAGTTGATAAAAGTCATATTTTGATGTTACAAAAAGGGATCTTGAATTTGATATAGGGGATTTGTTTATTTGAAGGTTTCAACTACGAAGGATGTGATGCGATTTTGTAAAATGGAAAAAGTAAGTCCTAGGTATGTGGACCTTATATGATCTTGAAGCAGGATGGCAAGGTTGCCTATGAGTTGGACTTGCCATTGGAGATGGCTACAGTTCATCCAGTGTTCCACGTGTCCATGTTGAAGAAATTTATAGGTGATTTGAGATCTATTGTATATTTGGAGGATGTAGGTGTTGAGAAAACATGACCTGTGAAGAGGTATCAGTTCAGATTTTTGATCGATAGGCTAAGAAGTTGAGGAACAAGGAAGTTGCTTTAATAAAATTCCTTTAGAGGAACCAATAAGTGGAGAATAATACATGGGAGGTAGAATCAGACATCATGAGATGATACCCTAATCATTCTATTTTACTCAAGCCTAAGGTATTGAATTCTATTCAAACTCCTTCATTTCATCATTTTTCATGTCATAATACATGCATGTGTACTCATGAAACATGTTTTAAATGACATTTATTTATAGGGTTTGAAAATTTCATGAAAATGATGTTAAAGTGTATTTTGCATTTATGCTGGGTTGATGAAGTCTATTTTGCTCCATTTAAGCAAGTTTTGATATCATTTAAGGTTAAATGTTCCTAAGTCGGATATATTGTACTGTCCTATAAGTTAAAAAGTCATAAATTGAGATCTCAAGGAGGTTTCACTCAAGAATTCAAGTTTTAGGCACTCATTACCCACCACTTGTTATGATGTAGACCTAGGGTCTACAAGTGACACAGTGAATACGAACCGAGAGTCCCCAAACAAGCTCAAAGTACTAAAACTCACTTTATCAATTTGAAAGTGCATTCACAAGTAAACACATAGTTCTAAGGGATGAGAAAGTAGGACTCACGTTGTGGGGGCATCTTAGGGGAAGGGATTAATATGAATTCACGTAACACATAACGCATAAAGACTAAGGGGCGGGTAAGTATGACTCACACTATTGGGGTTATTCAGGGCCTAGGATCCCTCCATCACTAAATATAATCGCACCACAAGTCTCATAATCAAATCACATAACGATAGACAATAGGTAACAAAGCTATAACATAATTTTCAACCGTATCACTTAACATATAACATAAAGGAGTTTTACAAAGTGTCCAACAATACCGCTAACATAAGATAGGTTGGGGCCAAGACATACCCTGGGATCACCCTCAAAGTAGATATAAGAGATAAAGACAACATAGGTTGAAGGATGGTGGAGCGCCCTTGGAAGATAGGACTCACCACTACAAGCAAACTTGAGATCCGAGCTAGGCATAGTACGATGGATAATCAAAGTCCTTGGTCCCTACATAGTGAGATCATATAGGCAAGAGTATGCATTAGTATGTTTTAATGTACTAAGTATGTGGGATGCAATGCATGTAACTTACCAAACCTGTACTTTAACATTAGATGATAAGGGCACATAATATAGAAAGAGATATATAGAAAGGAATGTAATATAACAAGATTCCATGATATTCGTGGTGCATGAAGTGCCAATGATGCTCATATATATAGTGGGGATATGACCTTAACCAATACTTAACCGATTAAGTAAGACCAATCAAGCTATTACTTGGAATCCCGATAAAATCCCCTCATCGGCAAAGAGGTGGTCTACTTGCCGAAGGTAAACTATACTTCACCTTACGGGCAACCCCATTTCGTATAAAGTAACCTTCCTTATGTGCAGCCCCATTTCAAATAGGATTTTCACATATCCCATATCATGTCATATCATATCATATCATATCATGTCAAATCATTTCTTCTCTTTATTGGCAACCCTATTTCAGTGGCATCTTTCTTATGAACAACCCCATTTCAAAAAGGACCCTATGCTAGACATAGAGTTCAAGGAAAGGGAGAGGGACCTTGGAGATAGCCCTAACGCCTCCAATCTATTGGTACTAAGTCGTCATCGCATAAGAATACAATATATATATATGCTTTCAAAAGAGTCATTAGTCATTTCCAAAACTATTTCAATGCATTCTTAGACTCAAACTCCAAACACCATTCATAATAATTCATACTTAGGCTCAAATGCCAAAATAATAATTCACAGTCATAATATTCACACATAGGAATAGCCTATTCATATATACAAGATGATGCAAGCACCCAAAATGCTCAAAGAGAAATAATCAAAGACATGCAGTGATCACATTCTTGTCATAATGAATATCTTATCAAAATCATATCATTGAGCATAATTGGGTTTAACCCACTTAATAATTTTCATAATAATCCAATGTCAAGAATCCAAATGTTATGAATGTTGGGAGGAAAGTATGAGTGATTAAGATTCAATCTAAAATCAACAATGCAATATGAAATTCAAATGTAAACATAATTAAATTCACATTTAAAATCATAATATACTTACCCATACATAAACAAGCCTTGAAAAGGGACATGTATATTCATAATTTCATAAACTAGATGTAATTCATCATATTATAGTTTAAATCAATTTAGAATTATCATGTATGTATAATCCATACATTAATTGAATTTAATAAGCAACACAATTGAAAGCCCAACTTTGAAGTGAGTAAAATTCATGAAAAGTGCTAGAAAGGTTTTGGGTGTCGCTGGGTGAAAGGAACCCAAAGATCAAATCCACATACCTAGACCTAATAAAAAAATTCCAAGAGAAATTTGAAGAAGAATTGTGTTAGCCTTGAACCTCAAGCTTGAATTTCCACAAGTGTTCTTCAGAGGAGTTTTTGAGTGAGTTTAGAATGAGAGAATGAATTTGATTAACTTGAATAGGGTTTTAAGTCATTAGAAGGTCCTAGGATAGCATAGGAGCTCCCAAAAAGTCATTAGAAATAATTAGAATTTGTGAAAATGCTATTAAGGAAATGAAAGAAACCTTTTTCCGATAACAACTCCACTGGAGGGTATACTGCCCTTGTGGCACTCTACTATCCATGTAGAGTGCCCATATACCCAACTTTGACAAAGTTGAGAGTTTGAATCCATAGCTTGACACTTAGAAGTTTTATCACAAAAGTGAGCCACATGATTGGCCATACAGCCCGTGTACCTTCACACGTTTCGTGTGAAGGGCCGTTGCACCAACCTTAGCCAAAAACAACTTCTCATGCTGCACCATGAAGGCCACATGACTGACCATATGGCTAGTACCATGCCACACAACTCTTTTTATTGCACGTACTCGAACACTTAGGCAAAAAATTATTTGTTCAAGTGCAAGGACATTCACATAGCCCTCCACACAGTCCTTGAGGTGTCATACGGCCCGTGTGGGGTCTAACTGTGACTTGCCTTAGCTCGAAGTCCCATACCAAGGAACTCACTCAAAATTAAGGGTGATATGTTACATCACTGGAGGCCACACGAGCTATGTGACCTCACAGTGTCCGTGAGGTATCCCTTGAGACGACACTTGGTCCAAGTTTTGTCCAAAACAAAATTTTCAAGTTCTGATGATATCGTACAATATCTAGATAATTATATTATCTCCCTCTTAGGAATATTCATCCTCAAATGTGCAAGAACAAGGGTTGAATTATAGCATGAAACTTTCAAACACAACATACATTGCATAGTTCATCTTTTGAAAATCATAAAGTCATTAAAACTCATGCCAAAACGCAAGGAAATCATTCAAAACATAATAAAAATCATTTCAATGCACATGTAAGCTTGTCATGCCATAGGATTCAAGAATGAATGGATTAGGACCAATTGGAAAAAGGATGAACTTAATACCTTAGGCTTGACTAGATTGGAAAAGATGGGGATATCGTTTAATCATGTCCAACTCCGCCTCCCATGTAGCACTCTCCACATCTTGGTTCCTCCAAAGAACCTTTACCGAAGTTGCATCCTTGTTACAAAGTGGTTTCATGTGTCTATAAAAAATCTCTACTAGAACCTCCTCATAAGTCAAGTTCTCCTCGACCTCAATACTTTCCAAGGGCACAATAGTATTGGGATCAACAACTATCTTTCTCAACATAGACATTTGGTAGACCGGGTGAATAGAACTCAAATCCGGAGGCAACTCCAACCTATATTCCACATTCCTAATCCACTCACTAACCTCATAAGGGCCTGTATACCGAGGACATAGCTTGCCTTTTTTGCGAACACATCACTCCCTTCATAGGTTAGACTTTCACAAAACCCAATCTCCAACATGGAATTTAAGGTCCCTCTTCCTAACATCTAAATAGGACTTTTGGCGACTTTAGGACGTCCTGAAACTCTCCCTAATTATATTCACCTTCTCTATAGCCTCCATCACCAAGTCTGGGCCAATCAAAGCTTCTTCCCCCAACTCAACCCACCCTATCGGAGACCTACGCCTTCTACCATAAAAAGCCTCAAATGGCGCCATACTAATGCTAGCATGGTAGTTATTATTGTAAGCAAACTCAATAAGTGGAAGATGGTCATCCTAGTTACCCTTGAACTACAATACACATGCTAAACATATCCTCCAAGGTTTGAAATGTTCTCTCGGCTTGCCTCCCGATTTGAGGATGAAAGCGATGCTCAACTTGACCTTAGTGCCAAGTCCTCTTTGAAATGACCTTGAAAAATGAGAATTAAATTGGGTACCCCAATCTGATATAATAAGCCTAGGCAGACCATGCAACCTTACAAACTCTCGAATGTACAACTTTGCATAATCCTTGGCACTAAAAGTAGTCTTAATAGTACGAAATAAGCCGACTTGATAATGCAATCAACGATAACCCAAATGGAATCAAATTGCTTCTGAGTCCAAGGTAACCCAACCACAAAATCTATATTCATATCCTCCCACTTTCAACTAGGAATCTCAATGTATTGATCCAACCCACCGAGCCTTTGGTGCTTTGTTTTCACTTATTGACAATTTGGGCATTTGAAAACAAACTTGGTTATGTTCTTCTTCATACCATGCGGCCAATACAACTCCTCCAAATCCTGATACATCTTAATAGATCCTGGATGAATAGAATAATGAGTGTTATGGGCTACGTTTATGATCACCTTTTTATGGTTAACCACATTCGGAATACACAACTGATCTTGATATCAAAGTACACCATATCCCTCTTAGGAGAAAACCTTTATATTGTTTTTAGAAATCAATTTCTTCAATTCAACCAAGGATGGATCTAAATATTGCTTAGCGTTCATATCAACAACCATCGAGACTTTGACCCTATTGTGAACACGTATATCTTCATCATTTGAGTCAGCTAACCTAACACACAACTAGCCAGACGATGAGCATCCCTTTCTAACTGCTTCTTCTCCTCCTCAACATGAGCCACACTTCCTATAGAAAGCCTACTAAGAGCATCGACTACTATATCTACCTTGCTGGGATGATATTGAACACTAATGTTGTAGTCATTTAGAAGTTTAACTATCCCCTTTCCTCAAGTTAAGATCCCTTTGAGTGAAAACATATAGTAAGCTCTTATGATAGATGAAAACAACATAGATCCCTTACAAATAGTGTCTCCAAATTTTTAAAGCATAAACCACTACCGCTAACTCAAGATCATGAGTCAGGTAATCGCTCATGCACCTTCAATTGCCTTGATGCATAAGCTATCACCTTACCATGTTGCATAAGTACACAACCCAAGCCAATCCAAGAAGCATCACAATATACCAGAAATCTATCTAAACCATTCAGTAGAGTCAAAATAGGGGTTGATGTAAGCCTATCTTTCAAAGTTGGAAAACTCTTGTCGCACTCATCCATCTGCACAAAATTAAATTTCTTTTGAGTTAATTTAGTTAACAGAGATTCAATAGATGAGAACCCCCCGATGAACCTTCTCTAACAATAAGCCAACCTAAGAAAACTTCGAATATCACGTATCAGGCAAATCCTTCATCACCTTAGTCTTCTTCGGATCCACCTTTATACCATTACTGGATACCACATGACCAAGAAAGGAAACTTCACCAAACCAAAATTCATATTTGCTAAACTTGGCATACAACTTCTTCTCTCTCAAGTTTTGTAAAACCAACCTCAAATGATCTATATGCTCCCATTCACTTCAGGAATAGATGAGGATATCATCAATAAAGACAACTACAAACCTATCAATTAATGGCTTGAATATCTAATTCGTGAGATTCATAAACATAGCCTATGTGTTAGTTAGGTCAAAGGATATCACCACAAACTCAAAGTTCCCATACCTTGTCCGAAAAGTCATCTTGGGAATATCACACTCTCTAACCTTCAACCAATGATACCCGTATTGGAGATCAATCTTTGAAAAGTGAGTAGCCCCTTGAAGTTGGTCAAATAAGTCATCGATCCTAGATAATAGATACTTATTTTTAATGATTACCTTATTCAACTGCTTATATTAGATACACAACCGAAGGGATCCATCTTTCTTCCTTACAAATAATACCAGAGCACCCCATGGAGATAAACATGGCCTAATAAAACCCTTCTCCAACAAATCCTTCCGTTGATCCTTTAACTTTTTCAACTCAGTTGGTGTCATATGATAGGGAGGAATAGAGATAGGTTAAGTATTGAAAAGAAGATATATGCCAAAGTCTACTTCCTTTTCAGGAGAAATACCAGGCAAATCTTGGGGGAACACGTTTGGGAACTCATTCACCACCGGAATTGACTCAAAAGTAGGTAACTCAGACTCTATATCCTTGATCCTCACAATATGATATATACAACCATTGGAGATCATCATCAGAGCCTTAAGGTAAGAAATAAATAGACCCGTTATAGCTGAGTCACTACCCTTCCATTCAAGAACGAGTTCACCAGGAGGTTGGGACTTCACCTTCTAGGTCCTAGAATATACAAAGACATATGATACATGCAACCAATCCATCCCAAGAATCACAAAAACAAATACTTCTAGTTCTATAAGATCACACAAGAAAACCTCATGCAACACAAAAATAGGACGACAAGTATGATAGACCATATGTGTAACAACAAATTCATGCACGGGAGTATAAACAAATAAAGGATCCCTCAAAACATTTGGACTCAAACTAAACTTAATAGCCAATAGAGGAGTCACAAGAGATAGGTTTTTACTAGGTCAAGCAAAGCATAAGGATCAAGATTAAATACTTCTAACATACCAGTCATAACATTTACAGCCTCCTCAACCTCTTATCGTACATGAAGAGAATAAAACCAGTTGTGCCTCGGTAAAACACCCTGTAGAGCTCTTTGTTGACATTTCCTACCTCAAGCCAACTAACCTTGACCCTTCTGAGGATTCCTAGGATAATCAAGGACCTTGTGATTCTTATCACCACACCCAAAGCAAGCACCAAAATTCTTCCAACATTTACCCATTTGGGGTTTCCCACACTTGTCACATGAAGGATATCCCAATCCACCACTAACTGGTGCCATAGGAGGAAAAACTCTAGCATTAGCAACCTGAGCACCCAAACCTTGACCATGTTGGAAGCGACCAAAACCATTACCACTGCGAGAATCAAACAACCCACCATCAAAATGGGCCCTCTGAGTGTCATGTACCCTTCTCTCTTTGAGTTTCTCCCATTCAATATGTTCAACATACACCATGAATCTAGAAATATCCATATCCCATATGAGTATGGCGATGTGATATTCCTTCACAAGCAAGTTAGAGATACTAGAAATGAACATGTGTATTTTTGCATGAGAATCAGCCATAAGTGTCGAAGCATACTTGGAGACCTTGGTGAACTTGAGAGCATATTCCCTCACACTCATCTTACCCTGCTTAAGGTTGATAAACTTAGTTATATTAGATTCCTAAGCTCAAAGGGAAAGAAATAATCTTGAAAAGCAAGCTTTAACTCCTCCCAATTAATAGCATCACCGCGAACCCTCTTCATAGGCCATTGAGTGTACCACACCTAGGCTACATCCTTCAACTAATAGGCAACCAATTGAGGTTTCTCCTCAGAATTGACACCTATAATATTTAACACCTTGGCTAGCTCATCAATGAACTCCAGAGCATCATCATCAGCCTTAGACCTAAAGAACTCCAGAGGATTCATCCGGGTCACTCTAGAAATTGGAGTCAGATCTCTAGGAAGATTAGCCTGCCTAGTCTAAGTAGTCACCACCTGGGCAAGCATGGAAAAGGCTATCCAAATTCACCATTAGAGACAGGCTCATCCATAGGCCCTTGTAGTACTTGACCCTCATTAGTCGGAGCTGATTTTGGTAGGTGAGGTCTTCCATGAGGCATCTTCTGAAATGGATTAATGATACCATCAAGATCAAGAGACTAAACATACTGTTCATAGCATGACATAAGACATGAAGAAGTGAGACAATTGCTAGAACGTCATCATAGCCTCCCAGACATAGGCAAGGTGCACTTCACACCTATTAATGGGACTCCACTTGATGTGGCATATTGGACTCTACTTGATGCGAGATGTTAAACATTACAAACCTACTGATATAATATTATCTCTGTTATTACCCAGATCTAGGGTCTAGGAGGGACATGGCAAATGGGAATCCGAGAGTGCCCAAACAGGCCTCAAAGTACGAAAATTCACTTTATCGATTCAAAGGCACATTCATAAGTAAACACATAGTTCTAAGGGATGGAAAAGTAAGACTCACACTATGGTGGAATCTTAGGAAAAAGTGATTAACATGAATTCACATAACATATAGTACATAAAAAGTAAGGGGCGGATAAGTGTGACACATATTATGGGGTTATTCAGGACTTAGGATCCTTCCATTATAATATGTAATCATACTACAAGTGTCATAATCAAATCATATAACAATAGCCAATAGGTAACCAAGCCATAAAATAACTTTAAACCATATCACTTAATATATAATATAAAGGAGTTTTATAAAGTATCCAACAATGCCTCTAACATAAGAAAGGTGGGGAGCCAAGACATATCTCCTGCTCACCATCAAAGTAGATATAAGAGAAAAAAACAACATAGGTATAAGGATGGTGGATCATCCTTGGAAGATAGGAATCACCACTAGAAGCAAACCTGAGATCCAAGCTACGCATCGTATGGTGGATGATCAAAGTCCTCAGTCCCTACATGGTGAGATCATGTAGGCAAGAGTATGCATTAGTAAATGTGAACATAATAAGTATTTAGGATGCAATGCATGTAACTTACCAAACCTAAACTTCAATGTTAGTTGACAAGGGCACATAATATTAGAAAGAGATATATAGCAAGGAATGTAATATAATAAAATGCCATGAACTTTGTGATGCATAAAGTGCAAATGATGCTCATATATATATAGTGGGGACGTGACCTCAACTAACATAAGTAAGACCAAGTGAGCTATTACTTGGAATCCAGATGAAATCCACTCATTAGTAAAGAGGT
>JAOTQJ010123183.1:31227-42750 GCA_025642045.1 Solanum sejunctum
GACCTCAACTAACATAAGTAAGACCAAGTGAGCTATTACTTGGAATCCAGATGAAATCCACTCATTAGTAAAGAGGTAAACCATACTTCCCCTTATAGGCAACCCCATTTTGTATGATGTAACCTTTCTTACATGCAACCCCATTTTGGATAGAATTTTCAGATATAGCATACCATACCATATCATGTTAAAACATTTTTTTTTCCTTATTGGAAACCCCATTTCGGAGGCAACTTTCCTTACAGGCAACCCCATCTTGAAAAGGACCCTATGCTAGGAACATGATTCAAGGAAAATGAAAGGGCCCTTGGGGATAGGCCTAATGCCTGCAATCCATTGGTGTTAAGTCGTCATCCCATAAGAAGACAATATGTATATATATACAAGCTTTCAAAAGAGTTATTTAGTCATTTCCAAAACCATTTCAATGCATTCTTAAGCTCAAAAGCCAAACACCATTCATAATAATTCATACTTAGGCTCAAATTCCAAAATCATAATTCATAGTCATAATACTTATGTATAGGAATAGCCCATTCATATATACAAGATGGTACAAGCACCCAAAATACTCAAAGAGACATAATCAAAGACATGTATTTGATAACATTCTTGTCATAACCAATATCTTATCAAAATCATATCAAAGAAAATAATTGGGCTTAACCCACTTCATAATTATCATAATAATCCAATTTCATGAAAGAAAATGCTATGAATGATGTGAGGAAAGCAGGGGTAATTAAGATTTGATTTAAAATTAATAATATAATATAAAATTTAAATGAAAATATAATTACATGCACATTTAAAATCATAATATTATCACTTATGCATAAACAAGCCTTGAAAAGGGTCATGCATATTTATAATTTTATAAACCTAATGTAATTCATCATATCATAATTTAAATCAACTTAAAATCATCATACAAGTATAACCCATGTATTAACTTAATTTAATACGCAAGACAATTAAAAACCCAACTTTACAGTGAGTAAACTTCATGAAAACTATTAGAAAAGTTTTGGGTCTCTTTGGTTGAAAGGAACCCAAATATCAAACCCATATACCTAGACCTAATGAAGAAATCCCAAGAGAAATTTGAAGAAGAATTGTGTTAGCCTTGAACCCCAAGCTTGAATTTCCACAAGTGTTCTTGAGAGGAGTTTTTGACTGAGTTTAGATTGGAAGAATGACTTTGAATAATTTGAATAGGGTTTTAGGTCATTAGAAAGTCCTAAGATAGCATAGGAAGTCCCAAAAAGTCATTATAATAATTAGAATTTATGAAAATGCCATTAAGAAAATGGATGGAAAAATTTCTCGTAACAACCCAACTAGAGGTTTTACGGCCTGTAAAGTACCCGTATACCCATACATAGATAAATTTTATGTCACGATCGAAGTCTAGGGACAAGATGAGACACAGCAAATGGGAAACCCGAAGAAACCCCAATCAAGCCTCTCAACTTATCATTGCACATCATTGGTCACGGAAGCATGTAAAAGACATAAAAGAAGCATAAGGGGCAAAGGGGGATAAGGGATAGCTTACAAAATAATATCAATAAGGTCTAAGGAGTCATAGCTCAAATCATAGATACACAACATGTCTAAGAAACACCTCTAGATACATCGATAGAGGGGGGCCAAGATAAAGTCACCGGGCTCACCCTTATCGTCAACATAGAACAGAAGAAAAAGTCTCAATACATAGATAATAGAAACATAGACTAAGGTATAGAGTGGAGGACTTACCAACTAACTTTGAGTAGGACCGATCCATCCATATGGAGGAGGAGGAGGATCAACTTGAGCACCGGTTCCTACATGGTGATATCATGTAGGCAAGAGTATGTGTTAGTATGTTTGAATGTACTAAGCATTTGGGATGCAATGCAACAAGTGATAAGATTCATAATCAACATGCATAATAATATACAATATGTATTATATAGAAATATGTCATGTATGATCAATGCATAGGTAAAACTTGCTTAAATAACTCATGCTTATATAAGATATCATAAGTGAAGAATAGACTAGGCTAGATTTCCAACCTTGTTTGGTTGCTGATGGTCATACCCTATCATCCTAAATGGTGAAGTACAACCTCTCACATGGTTGATGAGTACAAACCCCAAACTCTATTGATGATGGTCACACCCCAATCATCTTAGGTGGCTAAATACAAATCTCTCACATGGTTGATGAGTACAAACCTCCAACTCGATTGATGATGGTCACATCCGATTATCCTAGGTGGTGTGCTACAAACCCCTCACATGGTTGTATATGGTCTAATGTAACACTTTATATAGAATTCATCATGTTCATAAGCTCATTTCATTGTCATATAGTCAATCATATCATTTCTCATGCATTGGACCTTTATTTCCGCAAGAAACCCTAGAAAGACATTTTATCAAACACTTGGGAGGGGGTGTAATGGGGATAAAATACCATGCAATGTAGAAATGAAATCATGCAAGAACACCTATAGTAAAATCATAAATCAACACCATACAACACTCCCAAGGCATTCACACCAAAACCCCTTATCGAATCCCACCTTAGATCAAACATTTGGAGCTCAAAACATGCTAAAACAACCACTTTCATAAACTAAAATCACTATGCAGTAAATTTCTCAATATAGAAGATCCACATATAAAATCAACTTTAAATTATGCAATATTAGTAAATAGGAGACTCAGGCACCATAGGTAGAAGAATCCAATGATTCAATACCGCATACCTTAGCTTTGGAGAAGTTCTTGGTAAAGTTTGAAAATGGAGGCTTAAAGCTTGAAGAAAATTCTTAGTTCTAGATGAGGGTTTTGAGTCTTCAATTTTGGAGTGAATATGTGGACAAGTGTTTTGGGGAGTATTGAGAAATATTTAGGATGATATAAGGGTGAATTTGGCTAAGTATAGATAAAAACACATTTAGGAAATTTGGGCCTAACAAAAAGAATATTTTGGGCCCTATAGGAAAATATTGCCAGGCAAAATATACCTCTCGGCATCATGGAGAGGACATGGAGAAGGAATTACACTATAGCGCACCCTTGGTGTGTCGGGGAGGGAACACATAAACTTCACTGGAATTTGTTACTTAAAAATCTATGATTGCTAATCTTTCACTCTTCAGGGTTAGATGCTTTTCCACCTAATTTTGACCCCCTGATCACTTCCTTGTTCCTCAATCCCTTTAATTGCCTATCAAAGATCTGAACTAGAACCACCTCATAGGTCACGTTATCCCCCACAACACCCATAATATCAAGAGGTACATTGGCATTAAGGTTACCAACACATTTTAACAACCCTAAATCGTGCCCGAAAATGTGCCTCAAAACGCCTAAAATTTTAATTTTGGTATATCTTAAAATCTGTTGACTATTTCAAAATTCTGACTTCATATTTGTGATTAGAGGGTAACAATTAGGTGAAAAAGGGTCTAAACCCAATTTAAGAGTGAAATATTAGCAATAATAAATTTTTAAGTGTCAAATTCTGGTGAGATTTATGTGTTCCCTCCGCAACGCGTCAAGGGAGCGCTTTAGTGTAATTCCTTATCTGCATCCTCTTTGTGATGTGGAGAGGTGTATTTTGCCTATCAGTGTTTTTCTGTGTGGCGCAAAATATTCTAAATGTTGGGTCCAAGTTTTCCAAACGTATTTTTATCTATACTTAGCCAAAGTTTACCCTTATATCATCCTTAACATTTTCCAATACTCCCCAAAACACTTAGCCATATTTTCACTTCAAAATTTAAGAGTCAGAACCCTCATCTGTAACTAAGGATTTTCTTCAAGGTTCAAGCCCTTCAAGCTTCCATTTTCAAACTTCACCAAGAACTTATCCAATGCTAAGGTATGGGGTGTTGAACAATTGGGTCCTTCCATCCATGGTGCCTAAATCTCCTTTTAACTAATATTTAATAAGTTTGAAGTTGATTTTACATATGGACCTTGTGAATTGAGAAATTTACTGCACAATGATTTTAGTTCATGAAAGTATGGTTATTTTAGCATGATTTGACCTCCAAATGTTGGATCTAAGGTGGGATTTGATGAGGCATTTTGATGTGAATGTCTTGAGGGTGCTGCAAGATGTTGATTGATGGTCTTACTACAGATTTTGTTGAATGATTGCATCTCTAAATTGTATGTCTTTTATCCCCATTACACACCTCCAAGTGTTTGATAAATGTCTCGTTATGGTTTGTTGTGGAAATAAAGGTCCAAAGCATGAGATATGATATGATGGACTATATGATGATGAAATGAGCTTATGAACATGATGAATTCTATATAAAGTATTGCATTAGAGTATACAAAACCATGTGACGGGGTTGTAGCACACCACCTAGGATGCTGGGGTGTGACCATCATCAACTGAGTTGAGGGTTTGTACTCATGAACCATGTGAGAGGTTTGTAGTTCACCATCTAGGATGATTGTGGTGTAACCATCATCAATAGAATTAAGTATTTCTACTCATCAACCATGTGAGGGATTTGTACTTCGCCACCTAGGATGATAGGGTATGACCGTTATCAACTATATGAGGGGTTTGTACTTTGCTACCTAGGATGATGAAGTGTGACCATTATCAACCATGTGAGGGGTTTGTACCACACCACCTAGGATAATGGGGTGTGACCATCATCAACTAACCAAGGTTGGAAAACTAGTTTGGTCTATTCTTCACTTATAATATCTTGTATGAGCATGGGTTATTTCAACATGTTTTACCTATGCATTGATCATACATGACATATTGCTATATCATGTCTATTGTCTATTATTATGCATGTTGATTTTGAAGCTTATCACTTGTTGCATTATATCCCACATACTTAGTACATTCAAACATACTAATACATACTCTTGCCTACATGATATCACCACATAGGAATCGGTGCTCAAGTTGATCATCTTCCACTTCCACATGGCTAGAACAGTCCTACTCAAAGCTAGTTGGTGAGTCCTACACTCCGGGGACTTTAGTCTATGTTGCTATTATCTATGTATTGAGACCCTTTCTTATGTTCTATTTGATGATGAGGGTGAACCCGATTACTTTGCCTTGGCCTCCACCCTATCTATGTATCTAGAGGTGTTTGTTGGATAAGTTGTGTATATATGATATAAGCTATGACTCCTTATTATTGTTGTTTGCAATCTATCCCTTAGCCCTATTTTCCCCTTATGCTTGTTTTATGTCTTTTACATGCTTTTGCGACCAATGATGCGTAATGATAAGTTGAGAGGCTTGATTGGGGTTCCTTCAAGTTCTCCATTCATCATGTCACATCTAGGACTTAGGCTTGGGTCATGACAAACTTGGTATTAGAGTACTAGATTGATAGAGCCTCGGAGTCCAACACACCATGTCGATTAGAGTCCTATTCATGGCTGTGAAGCGCGTCATGACTATAAATATTAGGCTATGAGGTGTTTTAGGAAATATTTCCCTTTTTCATGTTTTATGTCATGCTATAGAGTTGCAGTGAGTTTTTCTCCCTTAACGATTATTCTTTTCTATGTTAGATCAAGCCAAACACTAGAGGAAGACTGGCCCGAACTCCCAAGATGCAACCTAATAATGGTGAGCTCCGAGAAGCTCTTACTATGCTTGCCCAAGTGGTGGACAACCAAGTCCAACAATGGGCCCAAGCCCCTCATACTAATTCCTTAGGAGCTAGGGTAAGAGACTTTATAAGGATGAATCCTCTTATTTTCCATGGGTCAAAGATGGACGAAGATCCATAAGAGTTCATTGATGAGGTCTACAAAATCTTGAATATCATGGGTATTGGGCCAAATAAAATGGCGTAGTTGGCGGCATACCAACTCAAAGGGGTAGCCCAAATTTGGTATGAGCAATCAAAGGGCAAGAAGGGGGCTGGTAATGTGGTGCTTTGGGAGGAGTTCAAAATGTCCTTCCTTAATCGATTTTTCCATCTTGAGCTTAGGGAGGCAAAGTTGGTAGAGTTTATGAACTTGAAACAAGGTGCTTTGAGTGTGAGGGAGTATACCCTTATATTTAATCAACTTTCAAAGTATGCTCCTCACTTGGTGGTCGATCCTAGGTCAAGGATTAATAAGTTTGTTATGGGGGTCTTCGACTTGATAAGTGAAGAATGCTGGTCCGCCATGCTTGTTGGTGACATAGACTTGTCTTGGTTGATGACATATGCCAAGCAAATGAAAGAAGAAAAATTGAGGAAAAGAAGGGGCCATGAGGCTAATACGACCCATTTTGAGGGCAAGTTCCAAAGGGGTGCTAGATTTCACCAAGGACAAGGGCCTTCTCATGCTACTAATAGGGGGGGTTTGCCAATGACTTCCCTAGGCCTCAAGGTGTTGGTACTGTGGCTCCTATAGAATCGTGTCCTAGATGTTGAAGGAAGCATAGTGGTCTATGTTTGAAGGGTTCAAATGCATGTTTTGAATGTGGGGAGCTTGGTCATAAGAAGGTAGATTGTCCAAGAAATCATGGAAAGGTCTAGGGTGCTAATGTGGTTCCATGGGGTACAGGTTATCCTTAAGGTGGTGCCTAAAGGCACAACCAGTTTTATGCTCTACATAGGAGACAAGGGGTTGGTGTGATCCCCGATGTTGTTACCAATGTGTTAAAAATCTTTGACTTTGATGTATATGCTTTGATTGATCTGGATTCCACTCTTTTATTTGTTACTCCTCTTGTTTCTAAAAGTTCCATGTTGTTCCTGAGTTGTTGCTTGAGTCATATGAAGTATCTACTTCTGTTGGTGCCTCTATCATTTCCAGGAAAGTTTATAGGAGTTGTCCTATTTTTATTTTGAATAATTTGTTGCCTTGTGATCTTGTTGAGTTAGACATGGTAAACTTTGATGTCATTCTTGGGATGGATTGGTTGTATGCATACTATGCTTCCACTGATTGTAGAACTCATAGGGTCAAGTTTCAATTTCCAAATAAACCTATCCTTATGTGGTAAAGCCAATATGTGGTGGTCAAGGGTAGATTCATTTCATGCATATAAGCCTGTAAGTTGATTTCTAGAGGGTGTTTGCATCATCTTGTGAGGATTAAAGATGTGGAGTCCTAGGTCCTTTCCATTGAGTCGGTCCCCATTGTAAATGTATTTTTTGATGTCTTTTCAAATGACCTTCTCGGTGTCCCTCCTAAAAGGGAGATAGACTTAGGCATAGATCTTCTTTCTCATATCAACCTATCTCCATTCTCCCTTACCATATGGCCTCGGCATATTTGAAGGAGTTAAAAGAGAAATTGAAAGATTTTGTTGGAAAAGGGATTTATTAGACCTAGTCAATCACCTTGGGGTGCTCCAGTGTTGTTTGTGAAAAAGAAGGATGGGTCACTTAGAATATGCATTGACTACTGGAAACTCAATAGGGTCACTATAAAGAATAGGTATTCTGTTTTGAGAATTGATGACTTGTTTGACCAATTGCAAGGGGGCTAGTTTTTTCTCTAAGATTGATCTTCGGTTCGAGCACCATCAAGTGAGGGTGAGGGAGTGTGATATTCCCAAGATGGCTTTCCATACTAGATATGGGCACTATCAATTTGTGGTGATGCCTGGGTTGACTAATACACTGACCATCTTCATAGACCTAGTGAATAGGTTTTTCAAACCCTACCTTGATTCCTTTATTGGGATCTTTATTGATGATATTTTGATCTATTCACATAGTAGGGAGGAGCATATGGGACATTTGAGGGTTGTGTTGCCAAAATTTAGGGAGGAGAGATTATATGCTAAATATGACAAGTGTGAGTTTTGGTTGAAGGAGGTTGCATTCTTGGGTCATGTGGTGTCGAGAAATGGCATTAAAGTGGTTCCTAAGAATACCAATATGATTAGGAATTGGCCTAGACTATTGACCCCGTCAGATATTAGGAGCTTTTTGGGTATTGGGGGTTACTATAGAAGATTTGGGAGTGGGTTCTCCTCCATTGCTTCCCCTACGACAAAATTGACTCAAAAAAAGTTAAGTTTGTGTAGATCGATGAATGTGAGAAAAGCTTCCAAACATTGAAAGATAGACTTGTGTCCGCTTCTGTATTGTCACTATCAGATGGGATTGAGGGTTTTGTTGTGTATGGTGATGTATATAAATTTAGTTTGGGTTGTGTGCTAATGTATAATGGTAAGGTCATAGCCTATGCTCCTAGGCAATTCAAAGTGCATTAAAGGAACTACCCTGCCTATGATCTTGAATTATCCATCGTGGTGTTTGGATTAAAGATTTGGCATCATTATTTGTATGGTGTGTGCATGTGACGTGCTCACCAATCATAAGAGCATTCAATATGTCTTCACACAAAAAGATCTCCACTTAGACAAAGAAGGTGGCTAGAACTTCTCAAAGATTATGACATGAGTGGGCATTTTCATTCGAGAAAGGCAAATATTGTGGCATATGCTTTGAGTCAGGTGTCTATAGGTAGCCTAGCTCATGTGGATGACAGTGATAAGGACATGGCTAGGGAGGTGCATAGATTGGCTAGATTGGGGGGTTATTTTGGAAGATATAGGTAATAGAGTAGTTGTTGTTGATGGTTCTAAATTTTCCTTGGTTGATGAGGTGATAGCAAAACAAGATCTAGACTCTTCCTTGCTTGAATTGAAGTCCTTGGTGAAAGAGGGCAAAACAAAGGTTTTTTCCCGGGGGAAGGGTGAGATAGGACCCTTAGATACCAAGGTAGTTGTGTGTGCCATATATTGATGGTTTGAGGGAGAAAATTCTTGGTGAGGCCCATAACTCTTCTTATTCTATCCACCCTGGCTTTACTAGAATGTATATAGACTTGAGGAATGTCTATTGGTGGGGAGGCATGAAGAGAGACATTGCTAAATTTGTTTCCAGTTGCCATAGTTGTCAACAAGTCAAAGCCAAACATGAAAGGGCAGATGGCCTAACTCAAGACATAGAGATTCCTACTTGAAAGTGGAAGGTAATTAATATAGATTTTGTGGTTGGGTTTCCTAATACTAGGAAGGTTTTTGATTCTATATGGGTGGAGGTTGATAGGATGATGACATCGACTCACTTTCTACCGGTTAAGACTACATATGGGGCTGAAGAGGATGCAAAGTTATACATCCATGAGATAGTGAGGTTACATGGGGTTCCTTTATACATTATATTTAATCCTGGTGCACAATTTACTTCACACTTTTGGACATCTTTTCAAAGGAGTCTTGGTACCAATGTTCACCTTAGTACGACCCTCCACCTTCAAATGAATGGCCAAGCCAAAAGAACAATTCAAACACTTGAGGATATGCTTAGGGCTTGCGTCTTAGAGCTTAAAGGTAGTCAGAATAACCATCTTCCATTGATTGAGTTTGCCTACAGCAATAGCTATCACTCTAGCATCGCTATGGCTCCTTTTGATGCTCTTTGTGGGAGACATTGTAGATCACTCGTGCGTTAGTTTGAGGTTGGGGAGATGGCTTTATTGTTGCTGGATCTGGTTATGGATGCTCTTGAGAAGGTTAGTATGATTAGGAAAGGTTGATGACAACCAAAAGTCGACAAAAATCCTATGCCTATGTAAGGAGGAAAGACCTAGAGTTCCAAGTGGGTGATTGGGTCTATTTGAAGGTTTCTCCAATGAAAGGTGGGTCCATTTTGGTAAAAAAGGGATGTTGAGCCCAAGGCATGTTGGTCCTTATAAGATAATAAAGAGTGTTGGCAAGGTAGCTTAAGAGTTGAAGTTGCCTAGTGAAAGGAATTTGATTCATCCGATGTTCAATGTCTCTATATTGAGAAAATATGTCGCTAACCCTAATGCCATTATGCCTCTTGATATTATGGGTGTTGTGGAGGATAACTTGACCTATGAGGAGAGGTTTTGGTTCAGATCTTTGATAGGCAAGTAAAGACATTGAGGAACAAGGAAGTGGCATTCGTTAAGGTCCTTTGAAGGAACCAACAAGTTGAAAGTGCTACAAGAGAGGCCGAACTGGACATACAAAAGCGGTATCCTCATCTTTTTCACTACACTCAAGCCTAAGGTACTAATCTCAAGTCTTACATTTCAGCCCCTATGTCATTCATATGCATTCATGTTTAAGTTGGTAAACTTATGATGATTTTACACATATGTTGAGAATTTGAAAATGGTATTTTCAATGTTAAGTCGCATTTGTGTTGGGACTGATTTGCTCATGATCACTCTTATCATGTGCATCTCTTTTACATTTGAGGATGAATGTTCCCAAGGGGAAGATATTGTAATGACCCCAAAAGTTCCCTAAACGTGCCTCGGAATGCCTAGAATTTTAATTTTTGTATATCTTAAAATTTGTTAACTATTTCAAAAATATGATTTCATATTTGTGATTAAGGGGTCAAAATTAGGTAGAAAAGGGGTTTTACCCCGATTCAGGAGTGAAAGATTAGAAATTATAAATGTTTAATTAACGAATTCTAGTGAGGTTTACATGTTCCCTCTGTGATGTGCAAGGACATGCTTTAGTGTAATTCCTTCCACGCATCCTCTTCGCAACAAGGAGAGGCATATTTTGCCCGACAATGTTTTCCTGTGCAACCCAAAATAATCTAAGTGTTGGCCCCAAGTTACCCAAATGTGTTTTTATCTGTATTTAGCAAAATTTCACCCTTATACCATCTTAAACATTTCCTGATACTCCCTAAAACACTTAGCCACATTTTTACTTCCAAATTCAAGACTCAAAACCCTCATCCGAAACTAAGGATTTTCTTCAATCTTCAAGCCTCCATTTTCAAACTTCACCAAGAACTTCTCCAAAGCTAAGGTATATAGTGTTGAACCATTGGGTCCTTCTATCTATGGTGCCTAAGTCTCCTTTTTAATAATATTGCATGATTTAAAGTTGATTTTACATATGGATCTTGTATATTGAGAAATTTACTGCATAGTGATTTTAGTTCATGAAAGTATGCTTGTTTTAGCATGTTTTGAGCTCTAAATGTTGGATCTAAGGTGGAAATTGATGAGGGGTTTTGATGTTAATGTCTTAGGGCTGTTGCAAGGTGTTGATTGATGGTTTTGTAATACCCCACATATTACAATACTAGTACTAAGCAAATAAAACATGATATGGTTTGGTCAAATTAGTACCAATTTTTAAAAGTGCTTGAATCTCAAATTAAAGGGCGATATATATGTCTAACGCTTAAAAGGGTCGAGTGTAAATAAGTTTTAAGTTGAATTGATGAGATCACGGACCTAAACAAAGTGAGAATTGAGGTTTTTGTAGGACTTAGAAAGCTAGGAGGAATCACCTACTTGCTTAGCTTAAATTTACTAGCTAAACGGAGACGAGGCCCAAAGTCGAATTTGTCCAAGTTCGATTATAAATAAGCTCCGTGTTAAGAGTGCAACTTTAGACCATGTTTTAGCATCACAAATGGACTATATTTTAAGCCAAGAATAATATAGAAAGGGACCAAGTACAACAAAACTCACTTGGTGAGTTGGGCCAAAACTAACTAAGAGAAAGGAA
>JAOTQJ010123194.1:0-10509 GCA_025642045.1 Solanum sejunctum
ACATATAAGGTTTAATCTTTATATTTTTTTAAATCACATAAAAGACTTAATCTTTGTATATTCTTTTAGATTCGTGGCCGAATCTTGTTGGCTTCGGAACCTTCTATTACAGTTGCATTGTCAGATTAAAAAGGTTACTCTTGTTTATTGCGATAATGTAAGTGCTATTTATTTATTTGAAAATCTAGTTCAGCATCAACGGACAAAATATATTGAGATGGATATTCATTTTGTCCGGGAGAAAGTTGCTCGGGTTGAAGTTCGAGTGCATCATTGCCTTCTCGATATCAAGTAGCAGACATTTTTACTAAGGGCTTTCCACGAGTTTTATTTGACGATTTTAGGGACAGTCTCAGTGTCTGTAACCCTCCCGCTTCGACTGAGGGGGTGTTAAATATATCTTGTAGATATTTTTGGAATGTATATTTGAAAGGTCGATATCTTGTTTATATTTTTAGAATGTATATTTGGAAGATAGATATTCTGTAGAAAATTAGTTCCTTAGAATTAGGCTAGTCTCACACTTAATTGAAGGCTTAGGTTTATATATATTCTGACTTTGCATATCGTTTATGGGAAGAAAAAGATTCCCCTTCTATTACTTTCCAATAATATCCTTGAGTTATTATGAAATTTTCTATTTCATGGGTCAAAATAGATTATTTTATTGTGACTTCTAACTAGATAGAAGAACAACAATTTTGTCACCATATTTGTTATATATTTTCCCACTTAAATTATTTGGAGATTAATAATTATAATCTTAATAAATTAATCACTCATAAAATATAATTTTTAATTTAATAAAGATTGACCAACTACTTTTAAAATAAAAAAGATGGTAAAAATTTATAAAAATGAATAAACTATCTATATTTACACATAAAAATTTGTAAGTTATAGTTCTAATATATAGTTTATACCTTAACAAGTCAATTAATTTTGAGGATGTATCTAACATAGTCATAGAACTTGTTTTATATCAATAAAATCACTCAATTAGATCTTTGTATCAACAAAATCACTCAACTAAATTAATTATTAAAAAAAATTGACATGGCAAAATATTTTTTGTATATTATGTAAAGATGTACCCACAAAATAAATAAAATCTAAATATTTGACATGATAAATTTATTATTTTTTATATTATGCAAAATGTAAATAAATAAAATTTATAAGCTAATTTATTTAATAAATTTACTAATATAAAATATAAAATTAAGAAAATAAAAAAAGCGTAAAAATTTGAGAAATATTTTTATCTTTATATATTTAATTCCACAATATTAAATCCTATGTATTATTAATAACGTCAAATAAAATGTATTAGTTAATATCATATAAGATGTTTTAGTTAATACTTGAATTAATTATATGTTTACTCAAAATTCCTACCAAATATAATATTACATAATACAATACATAATATATAAATTATTATTTTATTTTTTAATACCTCCTACCAAGGGCTCTCAGCGGTTTGTAAATGTGCATTCCAGTTCAACCATGCAAAATCTGGAGTTGCTTTCAAACGTGTATCCAGTTAAATGACTGACCATTCAGACATTGAGTATCTAAGGAACTAGTAATAATATTTTTTATATATATTTTGATTCATTCAAATTTACTCTTGAAGTGAATAAAATATAAAAATGTTTTAATATATATTAAGAGAAAATGGATTAATTAGGTAATACCTTTTTGAATATTAACTAATTACATGACTTACCATTTAAAATAAAATAAAAAATGAAGTTACGTAATTTACTATTTAAATTAATATAAAACTAAATACTGTATATGATATATCCAATATTGTTGTTATTAATTCCTTGTGTTGAATTGAATTTTTTCAACATTAATATTGATTTGATTTTGATTTTAATTTCATCTTTATTTGAGTTACTAATATTCATGGGCTATAAAATTTATTGGACTGTTCAAAATGAAATTTTAAGTTCGAACTTGAAATAATATATTAAAATATTAAAAAAATATTTAAAAATTTAAACATATATACAAATTAAATTAATTTTTTTAAAGAAAAGTTTGATATGACTTTTTCTAGTTAATTGCAAGCCACACCAATTATTTAATTAGATGTCATATTAATAACAGATATAGTTATTGAATTGGCGTAACATAGTAGTGCAGGACTACAATATTAATGTGTCTCTCTTGAATTGTTGTTAACTAAAATCGATACATGTGAACTATATGATTTTTATAATATGATGATGTCTACCATGTTTAAGGGTTTTATTTTTTAATCATCGTTATCAAAATGTTTTAAAATATATTTAAATGATTGAAATATAATTGATATATAGTATAAAAATAATTAATCTTTTAATTTGATTAATTATAAAAATTTAAAGTGCACATTATGTAAGAACAATTATGGAATACAACAACAACAACATACCCATTGAAATCCCACACGTGAGTTCTGGGGGAGGGGGGTAAAATGTACGCAGACCTCTACCTCATAGAAGTAGAGAGGTTATTTTCTGGAACCCTCGTGTCAAAACCCATAAGTAGAAACAACTAGATATGAAAAAGGAAAGAGAACAGAAAGAACGACTAATAATGAAAGCACATGACAATATGTAAATACGATAAAACTAACACATATACAACAGATAATGACAACACTTGATAAAAAAATACGATTACTCCTGCTAACCTACTATACTCCAAGGCCAAACATCCACCTAATCCTACCAACCAATTAGCCAGCTACTCTAATTCGTGATCTCCACTCCTTTCTATCTAGGTTCATATTCTCGGTGAGATCAAGGATCACGATATCTTGTCTGATCACCTCCTCCAATACTTCTTAGGTCTACCTCTACCCCTCTGCGTAACTCCCAAAACCAACCTCTTGCACATCCTAACAGGAGCATCGATATTCCTTTTTTGCATATGTCCAAACCATCTCAGTCTCGCTTCCCTCATCTTATCAGCCACAGGGGTCACCTCTAGCTTCTCTTGAATGGTCTCATTCTTAATCTTATCACTCCTGGTGTGACCACACATCCATCTCAACATCTTCATCTCCCCAACATGAATCTTCTGAACATGTGTCTTTTTTATTGGCTAACACTCTCCACTACATATAGCAAAGATGGTCTAACCAACATTCTGTAAAACTTGCGTTTGAGTTTAGGTGGCATATTCTTGTCACACAACACTCTAGAGGCCAGCCTACATTTAGTTCATGCTATCCCAATATGATGTGCGACATCATCGTCGATATCACCACTACTTTAGATGATGGACCCCAGATACTTAAAATGATGAACCCCAGATACTTAAAGTTTTCCCTTGGGGATAGGTTGAGTGGCACTCACATCAATGCCTGCTTCATCCCTCGCAACACTGAATTTGCACTCCAAGTATTCTGTTTTGATCCTGCTCAGTTTGAATCCCGTGGACTCCAAGGTATGTCCCAAAGCCTCCAACAATCGTGAAATATATATTTGAAAAAATATTAAAAACCATATCATTAATACAATATTATACATCATTTTTCTGATTACATTGGGTATATTGTTATCCTAATACTATAAAATTATGCAAATATTTGACAGAAATAGTTTTATCAATTCTAACTAAAAATTGATTGATATGTAATGTGAGATAACAAATCAATAAATTAAAATAAAAATATAACATACTTCTTTTTATATAAAAAAAGTAATGACATAATAGTTGAAGCACCTAAACGAGAATTTGGTGTCTTCCTAATCAGTAAGCAATCTTCCATAACTTCATAAAATAAGAGCATCTGTCTTTGACCATTCACAAGGACTTTTAAAAAAATATAAAAAATAAGTGAAATTTTAAAATTAAAAAGTAATAATTAACTGAATTGAACTGAACAAATAAATTGAAACAATCAATGTCCACCCTTCGTAAATAAATTGAAAAAAAATAAAAAAATATTTTTGAGTATTAAATATTTAGGCCAAGTTTTGTGACAAAAAAGATTTTCCCTTCCATTAAATTCGAGTCAATTTCATTTTCAGTATTAAATACTCCCGTCATTCCAATTAGCATGAAATTCTTTCTTCTTTAATACGTTCTGAAGTGTTTGTTTTGATTTTTCACTTATTGTATTACTCTATCTATTTCATTTAGTTATCACGTTATATTTTTTAAAAATCTATTTGATTAATTTTTAATATTAAATTAATTTGATATATTAAAATAAAAATTGAGATATTAAAAAACTATAAGAAAAATATTATTGATTGTAACAAAAAAGTATATCTTTAAAATTGTCATGGCCTAGTTTTGGTCATGATATTGCCTGTTGATCCCACCTATAGGCAAGCCAATTCCTAACCCACGGGTACCTGTTCTAACCCTCTAATCCAAACCAAATAAATATGACAATAATATATACGCTGAAACTTACCTAGAACCTGGAAGTTAACTGTGCAAAACTAAAATAGACATAAGGACATATTGTACACATATATCAATAATCATAATAATATACAAAACAAGGAGTGCACCTACAAATATGAAACTCTATCGTACAAGGTGTGACACCTCGTAATTCTTTCCACTTAGTCTGAGTAGATGCACAGAGAAAACTAAGAAAAATTACTGAGAAAAGTTGCTAGAAGAAAAACTCACGAGGGTCATCTATGACTCATACAATGATCTATGGGTCATAGAAGAGGCCTCGTAAATCCCCAAATGACTTGGTGAAATTTTATAAGTCTGAGACCCACGTACGAGACAACATACGACCCGTAAAATATTCCACAGCGAGTAGATTGGTTTCGTGAGTTGGTGATTCAAGAAGCAACTTTTCAATATCTTGAATTACGAGTTAGTAGATGCCCATAGAAGCTTTTACGGTCCGTAGAAGTAGTTTCGTGCCAAATTTTAGTAACTCAGATTTCTAGACCCCTCATCTACAAGAGTTCGTCTACGAGTCGTAGAATGGTCTACAGCCTGTGGATGGGATCTCGTAGACCCAGTCGACAGTTTTTAATTAAGAAAGCTATTTTTGTTTATTCCTATCTCTTTCAATTAAGTCCTTAGCCTTTTTAGACTAAAATCAAGTCTTAAAACAAAACCCTAGGTGTATTTTCACCATTCTTGATGCTTAGGAATTTTTTGCTAACACCATAGGAGGGAGAAAAACAAGAGTTTCTAATGCAAGCGCGAGGATCAATTGAAGTTTGATTATTTCATCTATTTCCAAGTGTGTAAGGTTACCCAAAATATGAATTATGTTCTTTCATGTGCTCCATACCCTGAATTGATGAGGTTGTGAGTGGGTAGAGTCTCCAATGCATGTTTCTTCAAGGTTTTTCTTCAAAATGTATTTCTACATAATCGTGCATGAATTACTATTTCTATGAATTAAATACTTGAAATAGATGATTTTGCCATACTACATGAACCATAGCATGAAGTCTTATTATTTTACAAAATTTCATATAATTGAGCATGCATAAGTATGATTTGAGCCTAGGGAGCCTATGAAATCCCTAAATGCTTTAACTCCACTTTTGCTTCCTGAACGCTATGAGTTAGAATAATACGTGATAGAGTCTCTATGATATGAGTTAGAATAATGCGTGATAGAGTCTCTATGAGTCAAGAGATGAACCTTAAAGGAATGTAACCAAAAAGTTGATAGTTGATGTGATGATTTGAGTTGACAAATGTCTAAATGAGGCTTGTTGATTTTGAGAATGATTATCTTATGAGCATTGAGTCTTGAGAGGAGTATCGAGCATTAAAATGAGTAAGAGTAAGTCTAACTCAAACTCATTAACTCCGTCACCAAATGTAGGAGAGAATTGAACTATTAAGTTAGATGTTCCTCTTGATAGGTCCCTAAAATAATAGATGACTTGGTTGATTGGGATCCATTATGGATTCATTCGTTCTTTACCCTGACAAGTACTGAACGAATATGGCAACTTCAGTAAGATTGTTATACAATCTCTGGCTCATAATTTATTATTGTCGGATCTCTGGCTCATAATTTATTGTTATCGGATAAGAGAAACTCCCAGATAGATTCCAAACTAATAGTACTCTAACTTGATTAGATCAAACTGATTTGGATTGGTATTAATGGGTTATTGTTTACTCTTTTTTTTGCCTTAGATAGACATTTGACACTTTAATTGAGTATCTTTGAGTTTTATTATTCTATCTGTATCTATTTCACTCAGCTATTTTATATACTTGTACATTACATGTACTAATGTCCATTTGGGCATGTATCTTTTCATGATGCAGAGACAAATGTTAGAGATCATCAGCAGGTGCATCATTGAGGATCTAATCGCATCCAGCTAATTGGTGAATCCTCTCATATTTTCGGAGGATGCTCATTTAGATTTCATCTAGCTTGAGTTGGTACTTTATTTCCTTTGATCTAGGCAACCATGACCTATCATGGTACCATCTAGACAGCTTAGTTAAACGTTTCATAGACTAGATTTGGGATGACTTCGATATTGTCTAACTAGTTTCGTTCATACTAGTCCTGTTCATTTTTTATGATTCTCTTAATTTGAGATTGTCCACCTTTATTCAACTTTAGTCTTATGCTAATATGATATATATAATTGTTGATTCAATGAATTGACGAGGGCAAGTGGTTCACTTGGGGGCTAGTGATAGTCTTTGAGTGCCGACCACAACTAGGGTACCATTTCGGGGCATGACACAAGATCGATGTCTGGACGAAAAAAATGGCCATCAACAAGATGGAGACAATGAAAAAGTCAGAGCTATCAGTGCTCACCAAAAGTCTCCTAAGCTCTCCCAAAGTTCCCTAACTCAGTTATCACGGCCCATACCTAAATTTGCATTATGGAAAGATGTAGAAGGAGGGGTGAGTACCAAAAAAGGCACCTAGTAAGCATCATCAACTGAACAAGTAAAATAGTAAACATATATAAAACCCAAATATAAAGAGAACCACAACAGCATACCAAAACAAACTCAAATCAAGGCATAGGCATGTCTGAAAAACCTCAAACTATCACTAAGCTAATCAAGGATATGAACAATGATAACTGGATCAACCCGAGTAATAAACATCAATACCACTGATGAAACTGCATAGACTCATACCACAACTACCCCCTACTGAGGCATAGTGTTGTACGCGTGTGCAAGGCCCAAACATCTATGCATGTACGCCAACTGGCTCCCATAAGCCCAAAATGTACACCACGCATAATATAGAATTGGCAGGTCATCACAGAATCCTAAAGAACTATCACAGAATCCTGTAGAACCATCATAGAATCCCATAACATCATCATAGAGAGCAACTCTCCACATCATTAAAACAAGGGTCAGCTGTACGTGGGTGTACAACCCTAGTGTCTAAGCCTGAATGCTCTATGAGCCTCTATAAGCCCAGGAGGTACACCCACACACAATCAAAGTGTCAATAGATAAGTGGATCAAGAGGTAAGTAATCACGAACCTCGCCCCAACAATCACAAGTTAATCAGGTCCTCGACCCTATACCAGCACGTGTCATCTGATCCATAGTCCTCTGACCTGGCCTCTAGTTGAATAGTTAGCCAGATCAGATGATCTGACACTCAACAAAATGATGGGACGTATCCCCCGCGAGAGAAAGAATCCTCATCGCATAAATCACAGTGTCTCATCTTACGATGTGAATCATGGGGCCCATCCCCATAGGATATCAATCACGAGCCCAGCCCCACGGATTATCAATTGTGGTCATCGACCCAAATTCAGTTGAACAATCTTGTTTAACATTCTTAAATACGACTCATGAAATTGGACAATCTTGTTTCTCCCAGGTTGTCAAAAGTAAAAAATGAAAATAATGACAAATAAATACAATGAATCTTTAGAAAATAAAATTAGGCTGCTCGCTGCTTATAACGATAACATAAACTTTGATTGGTTATAAATGGGTGTCTCAAATAAAATACAAATTAGATGGGTGTGTTGACCATTATAAAGCCTGCGTCGTAGCGCAAGGTTTTCACTTATAAATCAGAAGTGATTATCATACAACTTTTAATCTTGTTAAACTACGGTACACTTTATTCTCTCTCTTTCAGTTTTTTTATTGACCAATTCGACAACCTGATATTAAAAATACGTTTCTTCTTGGTGTTTTTAATAAGGAAGTCTTCGTGAAATAACCTCTTAGCTTTACTCTCCAGATTATCTCCATCTTGTTTGCAAATTAATTAAAGTTATTTATGATCTAAAGCAAGCACCACATGTTTGGTTTCATCGCTTTAGTATATTTTTTCTCATCCAAAGTTTTATTTGTAGTCAAATCAACCCATCTATATTTATTCATCACTCTTATTTGGATAGTCTTTATCTTATTGCTTTTTATTGATGATATTATTCTCACTGGTAGTCTTTCACCACTCTTTGTTCAATTCATAAATTGCCTTTCTCATCAATTTGCAAGGAAATATTCTTGGTGTTCATATTGGCAGACTTCACATGGTCTTTATTTGTCTCAAAAAAAATACATAGTCGATTGACTCCTTAAGTTTCATATGCATACATGCAAACTTATTGGTCTTCCTATTGCATCTCACACATGTATAGTTCTTGAGGATGACAACTTGCTTTCGAACCAAAGTGAGTATAGGAGCACGGTTGGTGCACTTCATTATTTGATGATGACTCATTCTAATAATGCTTGTGCAGTAAATATTATCTCTCAATTTATGTATTCTCCCTGAGTTACTCACATGCATCGTGTCAAACATATTTGTAGATATCATACAGGGTCCACTCACATTTGGTTTAATTTTTGCATGCTTTTTCATTCAATTTTGTTGTCACTGCCTACTTCGCTGTCAATTTGACTGGTTTACGATTTCAATGATCTAGGATAGGTTGTGCGGTGTTTCTAGGCCCAAACCTTATTTCTTGGCGTGCAAAGAAGCAACCACTTGTTTCTAAGTCTTTTATAGAGGGTGGATACAGAGCAACTGCTTACACAATTGTTGAGATTATTTGGATTTGTCATATTCTCTGTGAGCTTACAATTTATGTTCGTCAACCAGTTCATGTATTCTGTGACAATATTAGTTCTACATATATGTGTAGCAATCTTGTGTTACATTATCATTCCAAGTACATTAATGTTGATTTTCATTATGTTTGTGACAAATTATCTCGAGGGGATGTGGTTAAATATGTCCCAATGTGTTACATGGTTGTTGACATTTTTACAAAAGGTTTGTTTTCCTCTCATTTTTATTTTTACTTAGTAATCTATCTGTTACTACATCTCGTCCAGATTGAGAGAATGTACTAGGACTCTTATACTTATCAGGTTGAGATGTGATTATTGTGCAAAGACTCTACGGACTGTCTAATGTATTGATGTATAACTAAGACTTGTAAACGTTATCGCTAAGACTCTACGGACTGTCTAATGTATGATGTATAACTAAGACTTATAAACTTTATCACGTACATCTACAATTCTTTTGTCTTCGAGTTTGATATAAATATATGCAAAGCAGGTTCATTGTTTAATAACAAGCCATTATCAAAACTCTCATTATTCACACTTAATAAGTTGTAAAACTGTACGAACTCTAAATCGTGTAACTATTTTTCACCCTACGCTCTACCAATATAAACCATTCTTCTTGCAATCAATATAATACCTAAAATATAAATATCATGAAAATCAATAGTCTCGAGTAGTAAAAGACAATCACGGATCGGATATTTCATATTCTTCTAAGTAATAGAACATGCTGAGGGGCGATTAGGTGGTGGGTGAGGGGAAAAAAAGTTGGTAAATGTCTTTCTTTCCATTCTGAATGTCTTTTCTCATTTTTTTCTTCACCTTCCACTTTGTATCTCAAGGGAAGTCGACATTTTGCCCTTTCAAAATTATTGATTGTGGGTGCAAATTTTTTCTAAAAGTTAACTTGGAGGGAGTATTTATTTAGCTGAAATTTTTTTGAGAATATTTAAGTTAGATTTATAAAGTGTAGCCTTCATAACACTCCATCCATTTTTATTTACATGTCTCCCTTATTAACATCTAGATATTTTTAATGACATTATTCTTTCTATTTGTACTATTAAGTTTGCAAGTGTGCATCTGCCAATATAGGTAATTAATCCATGTTCATTGGTCAAAGTTATTACTAAAAAAATAATTCATATTCATTTATCGGAAAAGGGTCAAAATTGTTCCTAAACTATGCGAAATAGATTACTTATACCCTCTGTTATATTTTGGGATAAAAAATACCCCTGTCGTTATTCCAAGCGACCACAAACATCCTTACACCGTTATCTTTGCCACATGGCAGTCCACGTAGATATCCATGTGGCAATAAAAGGGTCAAAATTACCCTCAAACTATTCGGAATAGCTCAAATATACCCTTCGACTATTTTTGGGGTCAAAACTATACTTACCGTCTATGATTTGGACCACAAATGCCCTTACTTTATAAAAAGAACAGTGAAAAAAGAA
>JAOTQJ010123224.1:0-10508 GCA_025642045.1 Solanum sejunctum
TTTATGTGCATATGTATTACTGTCTGGGAAGCTGTTGGATCTTATTTTTGCAGGTGAGGTTAGTCAGTAAAACAGAGTAAACTCTGTCGAAATGTTGGTAGAATTCCAGACTAGGTTATTAAAGGAATTAGGTTTAGTATGTGTTCATGTGCCCCTCTATCGAACACTGGTCATGACCCTAGGGTGGGGTGTGACATTATAAAAGTTAAAGTAAATAAAATAAATAGTAATTAATATGTCACGACTCAAGCCTTGGGCCTAGATGAGACACGGCGCATGGAGAAACCAAAAGGATCCCAAGCAAACCTCTTAACATATCATTACACATACTTAGTCGTGGAAGTAATAAAACACTATAAGAGTGTCACGGCCTAAGCCTGAGGCCTAGACGTGGCACGGCGAATGGGGAACCCGAAGAACCCCAAGCAAGCCTCTTAACTTGTCATTACACATCCTTAGTCGTGGAAGCATATAAAAGGCATAAAATAAGCAAAAGGAACAAGGGGCTAAGAGATTGCTTGTCGAAACATCAACATCAAAGAAAAGGAGTCATAGCTCATATCATAAATACACAACTAGTCCAACAAACACCTCTAAATACATAGATAGACCGGAGGCCAAGAAAAAGCTACCGGGCTCACCCTCATAGTCAATAAAACATAAGATAGAATCTCAATACATAGATAATAGTAACATAGACTAAGGTCTCCGAAATGGAGGACTCACCAACAAGCTTGGTATAGCACCGACTAGTTATGTGGAGGAGGAGGAGGATCAACTTAAGCATCGGTTCCTACATGGTGATATCATATAGGAGTATGCATTAGTACGGTTAAATGTACTAAGTATGTGGGATGCAATACAATGAGAAGTAGACATCATAATCAAAATGCACGATATTAAGAAATCAACATAATATACAATATGCCATGTATGATCAATGCTTAAGTAAGATATGCTTAAGTAACTCATGCTTATATAGGATATCATATGTGAAGAAGAGACCAAGCTAGTGTTCAAGGTAAAAAAACCCTTGGTGGTTGTGTGGTATAAACCCCTCACATGGTTGATTATCACACCTTACCAACACGGTGATGAAGTATAAACCCTTCGCATGGTTGATGAGTATAAACCCCCAACATGATTACCGAGCTCTTGTCCCCCTATATCGGATATGGTCTAATGTAACACCTTATATAGGATTCATCATATACTCTAGTGCAACATATGGGAATAATCATATACATAAGCTCATTTTATCATCATAACATCATTCATATCATATCTCATGCTTTGGATCTTTAACTACTCAAGAAACCACATTCGGACATTTTATCAAACACTTGAAGGGGTGTAATGGGGGTAACAGACCATGAAATTTAGAGATGGAATCATGCAAGAAAATTTCTCAACATTAGATCCAAGATTTGAAGCTCAAAATATGCTAAAACGATCATACTGTCATGAACTAAAATCATTGTGTAGTAAATTTCTCAATATATAAGACCCATATGTAAAATCAACTTTAAATCATGTATTATTAAGCAAAAGAGAATTTAGTCACCATGGGTGGAAGGACCTCAATGGTTCAACACTACATACCTTAGGTCTAGAGTTGCTTAGAATTGAGATTGGGAAGAATGGAGGCTTGAAATGATCTTTGAATCCAATCTTGTGCTTGGATTTCTTTGGAATTGAATTGGCGCTTGATAAAGGATTTTGAGGGAATTGAGAGTGTATTTTAGATGATAGTAATGAGTTTTATACTTTAGGATAATGTTTAGGTCCTTTAGGAAGATTAGGATAGCATTGGAAGTCTAAAAAGGGCATTAGAGTAATTAAAATTTATAAAGACGCCATAAGTGAATGGATAAAAAAATTGACAAAGTATCATCTCACTGGAGATTTGACTGACCATGTGACACTCTGTAGGTTGTGTGGAGTGCTCGTGAGACAAGACTTAGACAGCAAAAATGGAATTAGAGAACTTGAGAAAAAGCTAGCGTCGACATCACTTTGACGGTTGCTTTCACGGACCATATGGGGTTACCCCATTTACTGGTCCATCCTACCTCACATAGAAAAAATGTTACAGTCCTTCACACACCCAGGTTCCATGGGTCATCCAACCCCATACGAACCATAAACAGTACCCGTGGTACCAACCTTAGCCATATTTTTTCCCAAGTCCAACAAGCTAGCTTTGACACACCTTATGGCTATCCCCATGGTCAGTGGTGGGCCACATGGCCTGTGTCACTGGCTGTGCCACCTTCCTTAGAGCCAAAAGTGGTACTTTCCAACCCCAACTTCTCTAAACAGCCCGTCAAAGGGCACACTAGCCGTAAAACTGCCCGTGTTAGTTCACTGAATAGGAGGGTCTCACGAAAAAGGACATAACTCCTTCATTCGGACTCGAAATAAGGTGAAACCAAGTGCATTGCGAAGCTAACTCAAAGAGGTTTCATTTTAAATATTTTGTGTTACCCATTTCCAAATGTATTAAAAGTTATGCTAGTTTAAAGTTGACTCTTGTATAAACTATCACTCAAAACTTAACTCTTAGGGAAGTCTTGATCTCATTTAGGTACTAGGAGTCTCCCATGAATCTAATACACTACAAATCTAACCAAATGAGGCTTGAAATATGGATACATAATAGTATAGAGTTGTGGGTTTCCATAATATCTCCCCTTTGGAAACATTCGTCCCTTAATGTCAGGAAAACGTACACTAGAAAAGTAGTCATGAAGATTTTTTCTAAAACATGGATGCAACAATGCACCTAAATATGGTCTTCAAGAAAATCTCAATATGAACATCAAAATCCCCATATATTATTAGCATGAACATGAATGCATGCAAAGTAAAACGAAACTTAAGACTTGAAATCATATATGGGGCTTGGAATTGGTACCTTAGGCTTGAGTGGAGTGGAAAAGATAAGGATACTGTTTTTGTATATCTGCTTCGGACTCCCATGTAGCACTTTCAACTTGTTGGTTCTTCCAAAGGACCTTAACCGATGTCTCCTCCTTATTCCTCAATCTCTTCATTTGTCTATTTAAAATCTGAACTGGAACCTCCTCATAAGCCAAGTTATCCTCAACATCACCCACCAAATCAAGACGCATAATGGAAATAGGGTCACCCACACATTTTCTCAACATAGAGACATGGAACACCAGATGAACAAAGTTTATTTCACTAGGCAACATCAACTCATAAGCTACCTTGCCAACCCACTTCAAGATCTCACAAGGACCAACATACCTTCGACTCAACTTCCCCTTTTTATTGAAACGGACCACACCTTTCATTGGAGAAACCTTCAAATAAACCTAATCACTTACTTTGAATTCAAATTCTCTTCTTCTGACACCGGCATAAGATTTTTGATGACTTTGGACCATTCTTAACTTTTCCCTAATCATCCTAAACTTCTCAAGAGTATCCATAGCTAGATTCGGTCCCAATAAGGCCACCTCTCCAACTCAAACCAACCGATCGGTGATCTACATTGCCTCCATAAAGAGACTCAAAAGGAGTCATACCAATGCTAGAGTTATAGCTATTGTTGTATGTGAATTCAATCAAAGGAAGATGGTCATTCCAACTACCCCTCAACTCCAATACACATTCCCTAAGCATATCTTCAAGGATTTGAATGGTTTTTTTGGCTTGGACGTCTAAGGTGAATTTTTGTACCAAGACCATGTTGAAAAGACCTCTAAAAGTGTGAAATGAATTGTGAACTACAATCTAATATGATGGACATAGGAATCCCACGTAACCTCACTAACTCATGGATGTATAACCTTGCATACTTTTCAGCCCATATATGGTCTTAACCGGTAGAAAGTGAGACGATTTTATCATCCTATCAACCACCACCAAAATAAAAGTTAAAGTAAATCAAATAAATAGTAATTGATATGTCATGACCCAAGCCTAGGGCCTAGATGAGACATGGAGCATGGGGAACCCGAAGGGACCCCAAGAGAACCTCTTAACATATCATTACACATACTTGGTCGCGGAAGTAATAAAAGACTATAAGAGTGTCACGACCCAAGCCTAGGGTCTAGACATGACACGGCTAATGAAAAACTCTAAGGAACCCCAAGCAAGCCTCTTAACTTATCATTACACAACCTTGGATGCGAAAACATATAAAAGGCATAAAGTAAGCAAAAGGAACAAGGGGCTTACGGATAGCTTGTCAAAACATCAACATCAAAGAAAAAGAGTCACAGCTCATATCATAAATACATGACTCGTCCAACAAATACCTCTAAATGCATAGATAGAGCAGGGGCCAAGACAAAGCTACCGAGCTCACCATCAAAGTCAATAGAACATAAGATAGTGTCTTAATACATAGATAATAGTAACATAGACTAAGGTCCCCAAAATGGAGGACTCACCAAGAAGCTTGGATTTGCACTGACTAGCTATGTGGAGGAGAAGGAGTATTAACTTGATCACTAATTCCTACATGGTGATATCATGTAGGCAAAAGTATGTGTTAGTACATTTGAATGCACTAAGTATGTTGGATAAAATACAACAAAAAGTAGTCATCATAATAAAAATCTACAATATTAAGCAATAGACACAATATATAATGTGTCATGTATGATCAGTGCTTAAGTAACTCATGCTTATATAGGATATCAAATGTGAAGAAGAGACCAAGCTAGTTGTTCAAGGTATAAACCCCTTGGTGGTTGTGTGGTATAAACCCCTCATATGGTTGATGGTAATCACATCTTACCAACATAGTGACGAAGTATAAACCCCTCGCATGTTTGGTGAGTATAAAGCCCCAACATGGTTACCCAGGCTCTTGTCCTCCTGGATCGGGTATAGTCTAATGCAACACCTTATATAAGATTCATCATATACTCTAGTGAAACACTTCATGTGGGAATAATCATGTACATAAGCTCTTTTCATCATTATAATATTATTCATATAATATCTCATGCATTGGACCTTCAACTACTAAAGAAACCATATCCAGACATTTTATCAAATATTTGGGGAGTTGTAATAGGGGTAAAAGACCATGCAATTTAGAGATGAAATCATGCAAAAAAATCAGTGATAAAACTACCAATCAACACCTTATAACACCCTCAAGACATTCACATCAAAAACCCTCATCAAGTCTAATATTAGATCCAAGATTTGAAGCTCAAAACACGTTAAAACAACCATACTTTCATGAACTAAAATCATTATGCAGTAAATTTCTCAATATACAAGACTCACATGTAAAATCAACTTTAAATCATGTATTATTAAGAAAAAAAAGGGTTTAGTCACCACGGGTGGAAGAACCCAATGGTTCAACACCACATACCTTAGGTCTAGAATTGCTTGAACTTGAGATTGGGAAGAATGGAGGCTTGAAATGATTTTTGAATCCAATCTTGTGCTTAGGTTTACTTGAAATTGAATTTGGGCTTGATGAAGGCTTTTGAGATAATTGAGAGTGTATTTGAGATGAAAGTAATGAGTTTTATCCTTTTGGATAGTGATTAGGTCTTTTAGGAAGATTAGGATAGCATTGGAAGTCTAAAAAGGGCATTGGATTAATTAAAATTTACGAAGACGCCATAAGTGAATGGATGGAAAAATTGGCAAAGTATCGTCTCATTGGAGACTTGATTGATCATACAGCACTCCATGGGTCATTTGGAGTGTCCGTGGGACAAGACATAGAAAGAAAAATGGAATTTGAGCACTTGAGAAAAAGTTATCGTCGACGACACTTTGACGGTCACTTTCACGGACCGTGTAGGGTTACACAGATTGTTTACTTGTCCATTCCACCTCACTTGGACAAAAGGTTGCAGGCCTCCACACGCGCAGGTGCCACGGGCCGTTCCACTCCACTCGGCCCGTCAATAGTGCTCATTATACCAACCTTAGCCACGTTATTCACCAAGTCCAACAAGCTTTCTTTGGCACACCTTGTGGCCTCCCCACGGTCAGTGGTGGGCTACACGACATATGCCACTGGCAGTGCCACCTTCCTTGGTGCCAAAAATGGCCCTTTCCAACCTCATCTGCCCCAAATGGCTCGTCATAGCACACTGGTCGTCAAGCTATTTATGTGAGTTCACTGCACGGGAGGGTCTCAGGAAAATGGTCATAACTCCTTTATCCAAACTCAAAATAAGATGAAATCAAGTGTGTTGCGAAGCTAACTCATTTCATTTGATGATTTGTCATCTACCCAGTTTCAAATGTGCTAAAATTTATGCTAGTTTAAAGTTGACCCTTGCATGAACCATCACCCAAAACTTAACTCTTAGGGAAGTCTTGAACTCGTTTAGGTATTAGGAATCTCCCATGAACCTAATACACTCCAAATATATCCAAAATGAGGCTTGAAACATGGATACATCAGAACATAGAGTTACTGTGTGTCATAAAGAGTATGTAAATAGGAATAGACGGGACTAAGGAACAACTTTCATATCATAAACATCAAGAGTAAAGAGAGAGTCGAAGCTCAAAGCATTATATATAACATGTCCAACAACACCTCTAACCATAGAACTTAGCGGGGATTAAGACAAGCAACCGGGCTCACCCTCATAGTCAACATATATAATAAAGAAAAAGAGTCATAAATACAAGCATAAAGACTTAGACATTATCCCTGAAATGGAGGACTCACCAACTAGCTTGAGAGATATCGTACTAGCCCTGTGGAGGAGGAGGATCAAGTGGGGCTCCGATCCCTACATGAGAATATCATATAGGCATAAATTATGCGTTAGTATATTTGAATGTACTAATATGTAGGATGCAATGCAACAACAGATCGGCATCATAATCAAAATGTATAATAGTAAGCAATAGATAGCATAATAACAATATGAAATGTATGATCAATACTTAAGTAAAACGTGCTCACATAGAATATAATACATGTGTAAGAAAAGACCATCATAATAGAACCTATAGGTTACGAAGGTACAAACCCCTTTGGTTGGTTGGTGGATCATCACATCCTACCACCCATGGTAATTGAGGAACTAATCCCTCAACCCGGTTACCAAGGTATGAACCCCTTGATTGGTTGGTGGATAGTCACACCCTTCCACCCTTGGTGATTGAGGTACTAACCCCTCAACCCAGTTATCAAAGAACAACCCCTTAATTAGTATCAAGGTACAAATCCCTCAACATGGTTACCCGGGTTCTTAACCTCCCAAATAAGGCATGGTCACATTCTAACACTATGTAGGAGAATATCATATAGATACGTTCCTTTCATCATCATAAAACCATCAATGGATACTTGGTAACACCCTCAAGCAATATGCATCAAAATCCTTCATCAAATCTCACAATAGGTCTTAGATTCATAGCTCAAAACATGCTAAAATAATCACAATTTCATGAAATCCCAACATAGTGTGCAGTGAAATTCATAATAAGTAAGACCCATGAGTAAATCAATTTTAAATCATGCAATTTTAGATAAAAGGAGGCTTGGGCATCATGAGTGAAAGTAAATCATGAAAGAAACCCACATACCTTGACTTTGGAGAATCCTTGAAGGAGATTGAAAATCGAGACTTGAAGCTTGAATGAGAACCTTAAGATCCGGATGAGTTTTGCAACTTGGAATTCGAGATGAAATATTATCTCTGTGTTTGAGAGGGTTTTGGGGAATATCTTGAATGATATGAGGTAAAATATGGCTAAGTATAGGTATTTTCATGTATGGGAACACTTAGGCCCAAGACCAAAAGTCTTGGACCGAGATAGAAAACAGTACACAAAAATACACAATAGCAGGCCCTTGGCACATCGCGTGAGGGGCGCGGATGCTCTTTGGAAATCACATTTTTGTGATTTTTAAATTTTACTACGGTTGCTCTTAAATTGGGATTACATCCATTTCTCACTCAATTTGACCCCCTGAACAAGAATATGAAGACGAATTTTCGATATAACGCACAAATTTTGAGATATATGAAATTACGATTTCGGGCACTTCCAACGACATTTTTATGTACTGTTTGGGATCGTTTCATAATAATAATAATAAAGATAATTTAAAAATTGATAAACTAATTAGCGAACATATTTTGAATAATCAAGAAAATTGAAAAGATACGAAATTATTTGGATTAAATTGAAAATAAATCCTTTTATTTTAAAAAATTTAAAAATACCTATTTAATCAAATGGCAATCCAAAAGAAGTTATAGGTTGGTTAAAATTGGATGTCAACAGGTAGAGCAATGAAAAAGAAAATAAAGAGGGGCACTAAGGAGGGTCGTAGGATTATAGGTATACTGAACCATGGTGATTAAAAGGACTGAAAGTGTACTCTTTTTGTTTATTAGATTAAAACTATCGACCTCCAAAAGTCGATATTCTATTTAAAAAATTTATATAACAACCTCAAACTGTCGATATTGAACTATTTAGATTAAAAAGAATGAAAGTGCACTCGGTATATTGATCCGATTAAAATTATTGACCTTTACAAGTCGATATTCTATTTTAAAAAAAAGTTAATATAGAGACCTCAAAATGTTGATATTAAACTATTTTGATAAAAAAAAATAAAAAAATATATTTTTTTTTATTTATTAGATTAAAATTATCGAGTTGTGGAAGTCGATATTCTATTTTAAAAGGAATATCGACCACTGGAGGTCAATTTTGATAAAAACAATTAAATAGAATAAAATACAACAGCAACAACATACCCAGTAGGATCACACAAGTAGGATCTAGGGAGGTAGAATGTACGTAGACCTTAGCACTACCTCATAGAAGTAAAGAGGTTGTTTCCTGGAAACCCTCATCTCAAAAATTCATAAGCAGAATAAACTAGATATGGCAAAAAAGAAAGGAAAGGAAATAGAAATGACAACTAATAATGAAAAGCACATAAAAATACGTAAATATATTAAATGTAGCACATATACGACTAATAATGACAACACATAATATAAAACACGACCACTCCTGCTAACCTACTATACCCCAAGGTCAGACATCTACCTAACCCTACTAACCAATTAGCCTGTTATTCTAATTTGCAACCTCCACTCCTTTCTATCTAAGGTCATGTCTTCGATAAGATCAAGTTTCGCCATATCCTATCTGATCACCTCCCCACAATACTTCTTCGGTCTACCTCTACCCCTCCGGGTGTAGCTCCCAAAATCAACCTCTCACACCTCCTAACAGGAGTATCCGTACTCCTTCTCTGCACATGTCCAAACTATCGCAATCTCGCTTCTCTCATATTATTAGCCACAGGAGCCACCTCTAGCTTCTCCCGAATGGTCTCATTCCTAATCTTATCACTCTTGGTGTGACCACACATCCATCTTAACATCCTCATCTCTGCGATATGCATCTTTTGAACATGTGCATTTTTTATTGGCCAACATTTCACCCCATACAGTAAAGATGGTCTAACCATCATTTCATAAAACTTACCTTTGAGTTTAGGTGGTATCTTCTTGTTACACAATACTCCCGAGGCAAGCCTCCATTTAGTCCATGTTGTCCAATACGATATGTGACATCATCTTCGATATCGCCACTACTCTGGATGATGGACCCCAGAAACTTAAAGTTTTCCCTCTTGGGGATAGGTTGAGGGGCAAGCCTCACATTAATGTCTGTTTCATCCATCGCAACACTGAATTTGCACTCTAAGTATTTTGTTTTGGTCCTGCTCAATTTGAATCTTTTGGACTTCAAGGCGTGTCTCCAAGCCTCCAAGCTATCATTACTTTAGTTTGAGTCTCATCAATCAGGACTATGTCATGTACAAATAACATATACCATGAAACCTCCTCTTCGATAGATCTCGTCAGTTTATCCATCACCAAGGCAAACAATAAAGGGCTCAACACAGATCCTTGATAGAGTCCCATCTCAACAAGAAAATATTTTGAGTCTCCTCCCACCTTTCTTACTCGAGTTTTCGCTCCGTTGTACTGAGAATTAAAATTCATTGAAAAAGCCACATATCATTATTTGAGGAATCGCCTTGAGAATTAAAATTCATTGAAAAATATTTTTTTAAATTTTTCTTATGAAACTAAAATAAAATAAAATATTATTATTTATTTATTCAATTCAATACCGAACAAATGAGGACGGTTTTGATTGTATTTATTTTTTTGAGAAAATTTTAAACCTTCGAAAGATGGTATATTATTTATGAAGTTGGTAATATTGGAGGAAAAAATAATATGTGGAGGAAAATCACTAATAAGTGATTATTATCCACAAGGACATAACCCTATGGTAAAACATTTGAAAGGCATTTTGGGTAAATAAATTAGATTAAACACATCTAACTTTTTCAACCCCTTTAATTTATTAAACTACTCCTAAAAAAATATTTTATGCCAATTTGTATCAAATAACTGTCACACCCCACCCCGGGGGTCATGACCAGTGCCCGATAGGGGCACGCAAACACTTACCAAGCCAAATTCCTTTAT
>JAOTQJ010123255.1:0-10507 GCA_025642045.1 Solanum sejunctum
GTTACAATCCACAAAAGTGAGTCGTTATATGATATCGCAATTATGTGCTTTGTATGAACTTGTGGACTGTTGGAAAGTAAGCTGTTGCTTCACGTCTTTAATAACTGATTTGTTGCTGTTATGAAATTGGTTCATATCTAGTTGTATGTATATATGTTTCTGGAACAGTTTAGTTAAAGTTGGAATAGGTTTGGAGTTGTCAACGTCGAAATATAGCGAAGGAAGGTAACGTTATGCTGTCCATTTTTAGATTGCGTGGAATTGTGATGTGTTGTGCTTTTTGGGCTGATGTAAGGCTGTTATGGACTTAAAGTAGGCTGTAAATGGTGTGTATATGCTAATGTGTATTAGAAAATACGATTATGAGCGGAAAGGTTAAAGGAATACGTTCGGGTTTATAAACACCCATTTGCTGCCCATGTAACATTTTCTTATGTGATTGAGATGTCAAGATGTATTCATTGGCTTCTAAAGCTAGTTTTGTCCTCCACTATGTTGTAGATAAGTATTTGTAGGAAGGTAAGGTTATCTCGAGGTAGTAACGAGGTCATACAACAAGGTATGTATGGTTACTTGATTTCTTATCACTTGGCATGAAATAAAGATCTCTCCTTGGTATATAGAGGCATTTAACAACTCTGACACAACTATTAACCATGTCTCCACTTTTGTATATTTTCAAATGGTTCCATACATAATCACCTTTAAATTTACATACATGCTTGTATACCAAGTTACATTAGTTCTTGTTACGGAGTAAAGTTTACAAGTTGTTTCATTTCATATGCATTTTATTATTTATGTAATGTACTCTTTTCATTGTCATGTTGTCCAGTGTGATTATCCACATATCACATATTACATATAAAGTCTTACAGCTCTAATATTATGGCCACCAAAAGAATCATCTCAAAGGTAATTAAAAGATATAGTATACAGTTTTGATGGGTGGTAGCCCGAGGGGGTTTGTTACAAACCTAGCATAGGGACGATCCCAATACAGTTTTGATGGGTGGTAGCCCGAGGGGGTTCATTACGAACCTGGCATAGGGATGATCCCGATATAGTATTATATTGGGTGCTAGCTCGAGGGGGTTCATATAGAACCTGTCATAGGGACGATCACGATACAGTTACCACTGATTAGTTGGTCATATGATTACTGCTGTGCACAGATTTTACAGTACAGATTTTACTGTAAAGGTAAAGTGATATAAAGAACATAAATGATTCCACAACATAATTAAGGGTGGTCCCTGATCTTCCACAGATGCATGGTTTCATTTGAGTTGTTACTTTATATACAGTATATCCTACCTTACATACTCAGTACATTATCCCGTACTGCCATCCCTTACGGGGGATCTGCATTTCATGTTGTAGGTTTAAGTGCTAGTAGATCTCGGCAGTAGGAGTAAAGGATATTCAGCTGCAGTCATCAAGCTCCAGGTTTCTTCGTACATGTCCAGAGCTAACATATTTTTATTTCACAGTTTGTTAAGGCGAGGCCTGTCCCGACCCTTGTTAGCTGTTTTCCTTATTTAGAGGCTTTGTAGACTATGTAAAGCAGTGAAGTCATGTCTCGCACTTTAGACAGTGTGGCCCCAACGGCCTAGTTTTATGCATTTCCTTTTGGCTTGTTATCACTGTTTATCTTTTTAAAGGCATGTAAAACTTAGAAACCCCTTATAATTTGTACAGAACGCCTATAGTTATAGGTTGGTTCTCCTGAGTCGTATCGGCAATGGGTGTCGGTCCGCCCTACGAGACTTTGTCGCATGACAAGTCATCAAGTCTATAGGAATCAAATGAAAATAACCAGCCTAACTACGGATATAGTTAAAGAAAAATAAAACTAGTTAATCTATAGATATCTAGCAAATCTAAAGAGACTCAACAATCAATAAGCATTTACAATTTATGGCCAAGAATCAATAAGAATCAATAAGAAGTAAGAGATATAGCCATGAAATAAAAATCAACAAGCAAAATGTCAGCTAAACCGATAAAAAATAATGCCAATATAGGAGAGACCAAAGAAGTTGATTGGACAAGAAATTGAACAACCCAAAAAGGGGAAATGTATAGAAACAAAGAAATCTACCGGAAATAATACCAAACTCGAACTAGAATTTGAGCAAGAAAAAAAGGGAAAAAATGACGGATATCACCTGGGTAATCTACTGGATTCAACTGTTGAGTGTATCACCAAAAAGTACTTCTTATTGTTATTCTATTCCAGGTATTTTTCTAACATTGCTGAAATTTGTATGCCTCACCTGAAAACTAATCATCATTGGAGATGTACTACGACATTGGGCCATATTCACCAGAGAAGAACTTGAAGTTTCTTAAACCAACAACTCTTGTTTCTCTAACAATGGGGAGATGAAGAAAGGAATGAGAGGGAATCTGTGTAAGGCTAAGAAGAACGAGAGTAAGAGGGATGTCCGGAGGTGTGGGTTCACCAGAAAGAAGAGAAGACTGGCTTGGTTTTGGCCGGAGTAGTGTGGCCATAAAAAGAGCTTAAAGAAGAGAGAAAATATTCAGAGAGAAAGTCACATATCCGGTGAAAATTCCAAATTAAAAATAAATAGATTTAAAAAAAATAAAATTAGCGAGATTTAGGTTAGCCTTTAGAAAGATACAATAACAAAGACATTCGTGGTGATAGTAAATTAAAGGTCAAACATGTATCATCAAAGAGAGTGGATAGTTGAATTCAGATACACTTGATTTCATCTATTCTGCTTGGGTTATAGTGGTAATGTTATATATAATTGTTTTGTGCAAGAAAATTTTTGAGTAATATTTTAAAAAAATTATATATATGCGACTTGAATATGGTGATAACCTCTTTTGTGATTTTGAGTATGATAAATAGTACATTAAATTTTTATAAGGGATATGGTAAAGTTGATATAGAGATGATTAATAGTAAGTTGAGATACATAATTTTCAAAGTTGGTATGAGTTAATATTGATAGATAAGGGAAATTGGTTGATATGTTTGGAATTAGAATTGAAGTTCTTCATAGTGAGTGTATGCTCATGGTAGTATGTTTTGTCAAGTTATGAATAGGTAAAGTATGAACTAATCAAAATGTATTGGATATTGAACAATTGAATGGACGTATGCATGATTTATATCATAAAGTTAGTTACTTTTAACTATTAAAGAAACTAAGGAAGGGTGTTACATAAAGGTTTCCTTTAGAGTATGAAAAAGTATACATTACACACACACACATATCATATGGTATTGCTTAAAAGATATGATTGGTCGACAAGTTAGTTAAAAGAATAAGAATCCAATATATTGAAAAATGTAAGGCATCTGAAATTGACGTCTTGAAAGAAATTTGAAAATGTGAAGGAATACAACGTCTTGTATAGATCTTTATTTGATGTTGAAAGTGATATGAAATTTCACCTTTTAGTTTAGACATTACCATATAATATGAACTGAATCGGCAAAAATTTAGTAGGGTTTTATCCATAATTTTATGAAAATGACTTTTATTCAACTGGCGAATAGTGATGTGAGGAGATGTTGCATTTATTTAATTTGGATTATTTGAATTGATAAATAACTATGGGTGAATAATGATATGGAGTTCTATATGATTATTAAGGACTTTGGGGAAATTGAAACTACTTTATTGCTGAGATTACACATACTAATGCAATGCTCTCTTGGTATAGTAAGGTTCTTGTGGTGACTCAATCATTCTAGATATGATGGAATTGGTGTTGCTTTACAGCAATTGATATTTTTTTAGTAATTCTACAAGTGTCATCTTGATCATAAAAGTTTATAGAAGAGCGGCCATGAATACTTATAGTTATCTTGCAGTCTTAAGATTCATCTCATTATTGAGATCATGTTATGGCTATATATGATTTAATGTGGGTCATGTTGAGTCTATCTCTATCGCTCTTAAGGGTTGCTGATAGTCACTGCTATTGAATAACTTATTTTTCATAGTGCTGCTGGAGGTTCTATAAGTTCGAATTTATCACTTGCTAAGTGGTTACTTGACCATTTTCTTCATTGAGCAAGAAAAATTTAATTTTCTATGATGAGTATCCAATATCTAAGGATCATATTTAATAACTTAAACTCATGAGAAGAGTTGATTATAAGAATGAAATCTTGACAAGATTTGTGATAGTTTTTGCACTATGAGTGAGCGCTGGTTGGTTCAGGTTCATTTCTCATTGTGGCTGATATTATTGGTTCAGAATTTTTTCATGATTATGTGAGAAAAGATTTGTTCAAATGATTATGTTATGATCGAGTGAGCTTTGGTTCTGATTGGGTTCATGAGTTAGTATGTAACTTAAAAAGAATTTTTGATTATAAATCTACAAAAATTTGATTAAAAAGTTCAGTTCTTAGTAGTTGATATAGATGGATGATGTTAAGTAGGAGCTTAAATAGAGAGAAGAACACTGACTTTAGAAAATCATGACTCTGGCTTTTGTAACATCAGTTATTCTTTCCTCTTTTTGTTTTGACCGCTCGAGGATCAACGGTGGTTAAATTGGTATCCGATGTAATGACCTATTAGTTCATTTTGAGATTAGAGTTTCATATGTTATAAAAGAGTTATCTCGTGTATGTAAAGGGACTTTTTCGACTATTCAATAATTTTTAGTATTTATTTAAAATATAATTTTAGATAAATAATTTTGTTGCTGGATCAATATAATAATTTAGTTAATATCCTATACTAATTATTTCATATTTATTAAAAGTAATTTAGTATATTTTATTAGTTTGAACACATAAATAAAATAAAGAGAAGAGGGTTTTGAGCGAATTACCAGTGGCATCACTGGCAAAAGGCAACAAAATTTGCTTCAGGTAATTCTCCAATTGGCTGATTTCTATGCATTTCTAGTATTTGATTATAATATTAGTGGGTGGGTAATATGAATATCTTATCGTGTAGAAAGAATTGGAAAGTGATAAGAAGGGTGTACATAGATGTCTAGTCGTTCCAACTATAGGTAAGAATAGTGTCCTCTATGTAACGACCAGGGTATTGTATGTTTGAATTGGAGCTTGTGATTTCACTTTCCAGAAGTTTTTGGACCAAGTGGCACTCCAAGGAGGACCCCACGAGCTCGTGTGAGGCCACAAGGACTATGTAGGGACTCGTGGAGTGGCCCTTGGTTCTTGAACATTGTTGGTTCCAAAAGGTGGTGATTAAAACTAAGCCACACCATACTTGGACCCCTCACAGTCTGTGTTACACTTCACAGACTGGGTGGAGAGCCGTATGTTGGAGTTGGTTTGAAGTCCTACCATTTTGAGACTAAGTGAGGTCACATGGCCCCTCACATGGCTCGAATGATGCCTCACGGATCGTGAGGGTGACCATATGGCTTATGGGGTAAGAAAGTTTCCTATGTATAGAATCACATCTCGTAACTCTTTATAAATTTCTACAAGTGTGGGCATACGGGCAGTCACACGGCCCGTGGATCCCTTCCGTATGGCTCACTTTTGGCGCAATAATATTCTATGTATGGGATCATCAAGCTTAACCTAATTTCACCTTCAAGCCTTCAATTCAAGCTTATTCATGTTGTTTAAGACTATCATGTGTCTCCCACCTCAAGCCAAGTTCAAGGTATTCCGTTGGCTAAGTTTTTTACAAGTATCTATTGAAGGGTCAACTTTAAATGGGCATATCGCATAGCGCAAAATGAACTAGGTGGCCCATGACTTACACCTACTAGCACAAAGGAATAGCAACCACCGTACCTCTCAAGTCACTATATCAAAATATCGATCACAACATTGGCCTCACATATGGTAAACTAAGTCTTAGGAGAAGCAATAGAAGAGGACCTACTCACAAGCTCTGACAATAGCCTGTTAAACTCAAGAAACTCCTAATTCTCAAGGTGGTTAAAGTTTAGGCTTACATCTAGTCACCTTTATCTTACTAGGTTCCACCTTAATGCCATTACCGGGAACTACACAACCTAAGAAGGCAAATTTCTACAACTAAAACTCTCAGTCCTCCTATTTAGCACCAAACTTCATTTTTTAAACTTGTAGTATAGCCTCACATGCACTACCTCATTAGGGAATGAACCATCATATCATCAACAAAACTACCATAAAAGTATTAGAGTAGGGCCTAGAGATCTTACTCATGAGACTTATAGGAATAACCAGTGTATTAGTCAAACCAAAAAAACTCTACCCCAAATTCAAAATATTGAAAATGGATATTCAAGGCCTTATCTATCACTAACGACAATTTTATAAATAAAAAACTTAGGTTTTAGCACCTTCGGTTCTCACAAGATAAAAAATGCAAACCCTTAGAGTCTAATTGTACATTAAGACATGAAATTGATATACCTCCCTTGCTACCATTTTGCAACCTCCCACATGAAGACGGGCTCATTAGGGAGTCAGAATCTAACTTTGTGGGTCCAACCACCAATCTAGACACAATAGTATGCAATTATTCGATCCCTATAATGACATCAAAATCCACCATGCCATCTCCAATAATTCATGAAGCAAGGCCTAATATAATATAAACCTGGATCAACACCTATGAACCTTCAAGCAACAATATACCCTACAAAAGGATAGACACCAAAGATCCATACAACAACTTAGGCACACAGGAAGCCTCAGTAGCAATCAAAAGTAATATTGAAAAGAATAGTGAAACTCGGATCTTTGAGCATCAAAACTTTTAACTTACCTTTCTTTGCCTTCCTCATTGAAGCTGCATGATCAACTAGAAGAGCAAAGAACATTTGTTGAAGGAGAAAGCCTTATCTACTTATCTCACTTCTAAAGCACGACATAGACCATTAAGAAGGGAATCATTTCCTAAAATGTCTCATATCCTCATACTCATAGTTTATGGCGCACAAACCAACCATGAATAAGACTCTAATTGACGTGGTGTGTTGGACTCGGAGGATCATTCAACCTAATGCTCTGATACCATCTTTGTCGCAACCCAAGCTTAGGGCCTAGACGTGACCGTTGAATTGGGAACTGAAGGAAGCCTAAACAAGACTCATAGCATATCATCACACATCCTTGATCGTAAAAGAAAGATAAATCAACATTAGAAACATAAACAAGGGAAATTAGGAATAAGGGAGAGAGAGACTTATATTTAAATAGCTTGAATATCATAAGTGAGTAATGCTCAAGCATAATACAGATCTCGTGGAATAACACCTCTAACATAGAAATTAACAAGGGCAAAGATAAGAAACCAGGCATACCTTCATAGTCAAAGTATATCAAAAAGGAAAGATAATCTTTAATACATAGCAAAAGAACATAGATATTGCGCTCTTACATGAGGACTCACCAAATACCTTGAATGGATATGACTACCCATGTGAAGGATGATGATGACCAAATAGAGCTTCGGTTCCTACATGCTAATATCATGTAGGAATAGAGTATATGTTAGTATGTTTGCATGTATGATGTATGTATGAGGAAATGCAATAATAAATAGGCAACTTAGTCAAAATGTATAATCATAGGCAATGGATAGCATAATAACAACATGATATGTATGAATGGTGCTTGAAGTAAAATCATGCTTATGTAGAACATAGTTCATAAGTAGAAAGAGACCATCCTTTGGACAATAGGCTTACCACCTCCCGTTCTAGGTGATTGTGGTATCAACCACTTAATTAGTTATTGACATACACCACCCACCTATAAGGTTATTGAGATATCCACCCCATAATTTGGTTAATAAGGTATTAACCCCTCAATTTGATTGATGAGGTATCAACTCCTCCATTTGGTTAATGAGGTATCAACCCCTCGATTTGGTTAATGTGGTATCAACTACTCAATTTTATTTATGAGGTATCAACTCCTCAGTTTGGTTAATGAGGTATCAACCCCTAAATTTGGTTATGGTCAATTCAACACTACATAGAGAAATAACATGTGCATACTTTCCTTCTATCCTCATCATAACATCATATACATGCCATTTTTTCATCATTATACATACTTTTCATGTAATCAACACATATTCATCATTCTTTGATCATCATAGAGTCATTCATAACATAAGACAAGCACTAGACCTTCAATTCCTCAAGAAACTCTATCCAGACATTTTATCAATTACATGGTGGGTATGTAGTGCTAGTGTAAAACCATTTAACTCAAGAGCAAAATCATGCAAGAAAATCCATTGTAAAACCATCAATCAACACCTTACAACACCCTCAGGCAATCTACATCAAAACCCCTCATCAAATCCAACATTAGATCCATGATTTATAGCTCAAAATATGTTCAAACAATCATACTCTATAAACCCCCAATTATTGTGCAGTAAATTTCATAATAAACAAAACCTACATGTAAAATCAACTTAATCATGTTATTTAAGTACAAAAGAGGATTGGGCACCATCGGTGAAAGGACCCAATGGTTGAAACCCACATACCTTGACTTGGAAGAATTTTTGATGAGTCCTTTAATGAAGACTTGAATCTTGAGTGAAATCCTTGAGATTGGTATTGAGCTTTTTGACTTGAATTTAGGGTGAAATATGAGGCTAAGTGTTTGAGTGAGTATTGCAGAATGTTTAGGATGATTTGAGGGTGAAATAAAGCTAAGAATAGTTATTTTCAATTATGGGAATCCTTAGTCCCAAGCCCTAAAAGTCTTGGACTGAAGTCAAGAGAAAATAGGACCAAAATGGATTGCTCACTGGAATCGCATTTTCTACACAAACTAGTTCTACCAAAATGGGCATAACTCCTTTATCCGAACTCGAAATTAGGTGAAACCAAGTGAGTTAGAAAGCTAATTCAAAGAGATTTAATTTGATAGGTCATAGACCACCTAGTACTTTATGTTCTAAGAGATATAACCCTTCAAATTTGACCCTCCTAAATCATTTTTTTGCGACTTTTTGATTTTGATATGGTTGCTCTAAAATTTGGGTTAGACCTGTTGCCCAATCAATTTTACCACCTAAAAAATAATATGAAGTAGGATTTTTGAAAAAAAATGAATTTTTAGATATATGAAAATTACGATTCTGAGGCACAGTTTTAGATACTTTTGGGGTTATTTCAATCATACATGGAATTTGTATTCATGGCATTCGATTATTGTTGAAATTATGAAGTGGGTTAAGCCCTATTATGTTCTATGATATATTTTTGATAAGATATTGGCTATGACAAGAATGCGATCACATTCATGTCTATAATTATGACTCTTTGAGCATTTTCGGTGTGTGCACCATCTTGTATATGAATGGGCTATTCCTATGCATGAGTATTATGACAATGAGTTATTAATTTTTGTATTTAAGCCTAAGTATGAATTACTATGAATGGTATTTGGCCTTTAAGCCTAATAATGCATTGAAATGGTTTTGGAAATAACTATTGTCTCTTTTGAAAGCATGTATATATATATATATATATATATATATACACACACAAACATATGTATATGTATTCTTGTGGGATGACGACATAGCACCAATGGACTGGGGGAGTTAGAGCTATCCCCAAGGGCTCTCTCCCTTTCCTTTAACTGTGTTCATAGCAAAGGTTCCTTTCCAAAATGGGTGTTGTTCCTATAAGGAAAGATTCCTCCGAAATTGGTGTTGTTACCATAAAGACAAGAAATGATATGATATGATATGATATGATATATGTGAAAATCATCTCCAAAATGGGTGTTCTTGTAAGGAAAGTTAGTTCATACGAAATGAGTGTTGTTCCCATAAGGTAGAGTATGGTTTACCTTATGCAACTACACCACCTCTTTATCACTGAGGGGATTTATTGAGATTCCAAGTAATAGCTCACTTGGTCTTACTCTTGTCGGTTATGGTTATATCCCCACTAAATATATGAGTATCATTTGCATTTCATGCATCATGAATTTCATAGCATCTTGTTATATTACATTCTTTGCTAAATTTTTCTTTCTACATTATATACCTTTCCATACAACATTGTATGCTGGTTTTAGTAAGTTACATGCATTACACCCCACATACTTAATACATTCAAATGTACTAACATATACTTTTGCCTACATGATCTCATCATGTAATGATTGGAGATTACATTCATCCACCATTTGACGCTAGATTGGAATTGAGACATTTGTTGTGGTGAGTCCTATCTTCCAAGGATATACCACTACTCATCTACTTATTATACTTCCATTTATGTTATTTACTTTGATAGTGAGCTCGAGTCATGTCTTGGTCCCCCGTCCTATCTTATGACTATGTCACAACCCAACCCTGGGGCCGTGAATGGTGCCGATAGGGCACCGCGATAACCGCTTATACTGAATCTTTACTTACGACAGCTAAGAAATTTCACAAAAATTTTGACAGAGTTTCCTCTGTTTTACTGACTATCCCACCTGCAAACAGCGAACCCAACAGTACCAGATATAGTCATAAGAATAGGTATACAAACACAAACGCGGGCCGAC
>JAOTQJ010123266.1:0-10507 GCA_025642045.1 Solanum sejunctum
GGTTGAGTCCCAAGGGAATTTGTGTCTTTGTCGCATTGATTCACCTACAATCAATTCAACCATCAAATAACTCTATTCTCAAGAAGCGAGGGGGCTTGCAATGGTTGTTAGTAAATAAAACTATACTAGTAAATCATAGAGACAATCAAATTTAGAGAGCAACTTGGGAAATTGTGTTCCCCAAGATTCACTAACTTAAATACCTCGGATAACACAACCTAAATTAGGACATTGCATTCTGGATGGTAACTTAAGTTCTTCCAATCCTTGGGCAAAGGCGAAGGTCGAATATCACTATAATGCTTGGCCAACTACCATAGTGTGCCAACTAACCATTACCTATTGTCCCAGTCGACCTCTCCTTAGCCAAGTTTTGTTAATAAGATGAGAAGACATCAATCGAATTCTGTCAGCTATTCCTTTTCCTATTCATAACTTCCTTGATCAGGATCATGACATTAGGCAGTGTTTAATTTGGCCTCCATCAAACAACAAGAAAGATGAAGGAAAATGTATAGTACATAAAAATACCCAACTCAAGAAATGCAAATAATCCGAGTTATTAAGCTAGCTACTCATGGTTCCCACAAACCCAAGTTATGGGTTTAGCCACTCATGGATTAGCCAACAAATCAACAATAGAAATAGGAAGAGATAGAAGATTTCTTACCCCAGCAAAATGAAGAACAATAAATCCCTCTTTGAAATTAGAATCACAAGCTTGAATGATGAAATTAATGCACAATCAAATCCAAATCCCCAAATTTGAGTCTCAAAGTAAAACCCTTAAAAATACTCTCTAAAACCCTATAGCATAAACAATGTTCTAAGAATAATAAAAGACTCTCTAAAAACTTCCTCCTGAAACCCTAACTTATACTATTTATGCTATTGTCATTCCCCAAAGACCCATTAAGGTGGACTAGCACCCGTTGCACATAAGGCTTGGAAAAACCAACCTGTATCTATGCGCTTTCTATACATACTATAAGGGGTTTCTATACTTGACATGTATTTAGGAAGATGAACAATGGTAACAAGCTAAAAGAAAATGCACGTGACTAGGCCGTTGGACCACGCTATCTAAAGTGCCAGACATGATTTCACTGTGCTTTACATAGTCTACAAAGCCTCTAAATAAATAAAACATCTGGTAAGGGTCAGGACAGTCCCCGGCTCAACAAACTATAATAAAAACATGTAAGCTCTAGACATGTACAAAGCCCTGAAGCAACCTAGAGCTTGGTGACAATAGTTGAATACCTATACTTCTACTGGGGTGATCTACTAGCACCTGTACCTGCAGCATAAAATGCAGGTCCCCCATAAGGGACGTCAGTATGAGATAATGTACTGAGTATATAAGGCAGCACATACTGTACATAAAGTAATAACTTAAATGAAATTATGCATTTGTGGCAGAATATGGACCACCCTTAGTTATACTATGGAATCATGTACTTTATGTGCTTTATATTGCTTTACCTTTACTGTAGAATCTGTATTGTAAAATTTGTGCACAGTTGTAATACAAATGACCAACCGATCAGTGCTGAAACTATATCGGGTTCGTCCTTAGCTAGGTTATGCTCATCCCCTTGGGATACCCCTCCCCCCCTTTGATAGAATCGTCCCTGGCTAGGTTATACTCAACCCCCTTGGGCTACCACCTATCAGAAACAGTATATTGTATCTTTCAATGACCTTTGAGATGATTCTTTTGGTGGCCATAATATTGAGGCAATAGGACTGTATAAGTAGTATGTGACATATAGATAATCATACAAGACAATATGACAAATAAAAAAGTACATTGGATAAACAATGAAATGCATATGAAATGGAACAGCTCGTGAACTTTATTTTATAACAAGAACTCATATAACTTGGTATCTAAACATGTATGCAGTTTTGAAGGCGACTATATATGGAATCATATGAACATGTAAAAGCATGGAGACATGGCTAATAGTTGTGTCGAAGTTAGTGAATGCCTTTGTGTACCAAGGAGAGAGCTCTGTTTCATGCCAAGTGATACGAAATCAAGTAACCTTACATACCTCGTTGTCGGACCTTGTTACTATCTCAAGATGACCTTCCCTTCCTTAAAACACTTATGTACAACATATTAGGTGATAAAACTAGCATTAATAGCCAATATATACACCTTGCCATCCTAATCACATACCAAAATAACACACGGGCAGCAAGCTTTTAATTAGTGCCATCATGGCGTTTTGTTCAACCTTTTTACTTATAACCATATTTTCGAACAACCATTCTCATGTGCATGTCATGTACATCTTGTTTCTGCCTCTTGACAGTCTTACAACATCCCACAAAGTTCAACACATAGCAATTCTACGCAACCTAAAAATGGACAGCATAACATTACCTTCCCTCGCTACATTTCGACGTCGACAATTCCAAACCTATTCCAACTCTAACCACACTGTTCTAGAAACAGTTACACATACAAAAAGCCTTAAATCAGTCTCAACAAAGTGACAAATCAGTCATTAAGAAAGTGAGGCAATAGCATTCTCTCCAACAGTCCACAAGTCTATACTAAGCACACAATTGCGATATCATTTACCCACTCACTATTATCTACTGTAAAAGTGGTTAATCAGCCTACTTACATTGCTGCAATACCAAAATATGTTTAATACATAAGTAATACTTCATAATAAATCCATCCAACAAGAGAAAAATCTCTTAATTAACAAGAAAATTGCACAAGAATCCTTAGCATACAAACTGTCCGGAATTTCCAGCATATGTGTGATTAACTTGTTTCTTTGGTTTTGATAAACAATCCATACTAGGTGCATAAGTATATTTACTTACCTTCAAGGTCAAGGTTTAGAGCTTCTTTAGGGACCCTTGTGAGGTTGTAAAGCTTGTCTTTCACTTTCTTAAACGAGAGCAAACAAACACCAAGAAAGCAGATTTTTTTGTTCTTGTCTATGTTGAAATGAAGTTGTGTTGTTCTTATCTCTCTTTAAAAACCTAGATTGGCCGACTTACTCTTGGATTTTTGAAACTAGTATGCCACATATTAGTAAAATTCTTATACAGCAGCTTGGCCCTTAAACTTGAGCCTAAATGGGTCACCAACTTGATGGACTTGGGCTGCCTCCTTTCCAACTTTCACTTACTTAGTTTGGGGTCTAATTTGCTAAGTCTATTGTGATGTATTTGGGCCCTTTTTATTATAATTCTTGGGCTGAAAATGTAGTACATTTATGATACTAAAACATAGGCCAAAGTAACACCCTTAACATCGACTTTATTCATAATTGAATTTGGAAAATTTTGACGCCGAGCCTCATCTCCTTTTAGTTAGCGATTTAAGCTAAGCAAGTAGGTGACTCACCTGCTAGCTTCTAAGTCCTACAAGCACCTCAATTCTCTTTCTTCATTTAAGACCATAATCTACTCAATTTGACACAAAATATGTATACACTCCACCCTCTTAAGCGTTAGACGTATATATATATTATTAACACAAGATTCAAGCACTTTTGAAGATTAGCACTAATTGAACCAAACCATGTCATGTTTCCTTTGAATTGTACCTAGTATTTTAAGGTGTGGGGTGTTATATCTATTTACAAAATGTCCTTAAAATAATTATAAAATCTAGTTTGCATATGCTACTTCTCGTATCTCCTGCTGGTAGGGTGACTTACGAGCCATAATCGGGCTTTCATATTCAGTACATGTCATTTTGGACTTCACTGCTATTATCTACCTCTACGAGTAGTAGTCTGGTCTATGATTCATAGTGCCTTCTCGTAGTCTACTCATGCATTTTCTGGTCTAATTTTGATTAACACTATAAATTGCTACAAGGCCCCATTTTACAAGTCATAAAGAGAACTATGACTCGTACCTTGAGCTCATATAGTTAAACTTCAAATTTTTAAATTTTATTTTTGGACACTAATAATTGTTATGCATAGCACCTACAACTCGTAGCTTGGGGTGAACTTGTAGTGTAGCTCATAGTTCCTCAAAATAATCAAAATCTGCAACTTTTCCAAAAATTAAGCCAATCTGTATTCTCTGCAAAAATAAACACAGAAATACATAAAAACCATAAAAAGTCACATTGAGAACGCATAAAATCCCATGTTTTAGGCATCAAATGTGTTGTATTTTGGTAGCACATCAACACCAAAAACTTAGAATTATTTCTTGTCCTCAAGTGACAACTCAATCTAGATAGATTATAAAGAAATACATAGCAATCTACCAACTCGCATATACCATACTCACTTTCAGCTTAGGTACATAAAATAGCTTTTTCAAAACATAATCACGTAGCTACTAAGCAAACTACAACACATTGATACATTTGACAATCCAACTATGACAAGTTAAGAGGGATTAACAATCTATATTCACTGAACAAGTCAAATGCTAATCACGCAATCCAAATGCCCTCACAGAAAAGAAGTCCCTTTTTAATACTCAAAATTCTTTCAAATTTACTCATGGGACTGGGCAAGCATACTCTTTCTAACAAATAAGATTTATGCATGACAACCAATACCATAGGCTTACCCATATACTCATAACCCAGACTGTTGACTAATTGGCTTAGGATAACTTTAGGACTTCATAGGCTTGTAACATAGGCTCATAGGGATTTAGTATGGCATCTTGGGCAATTAGTGACTAAGGGCCAACCTTGAACTACGCTTTTCAATACTTTCACCTTAACAACTCAACCATTCTTAACTTGTCCTCCCTTATTTTTTGTTTCAAGTTTTTCTGGGTATTTTCTCTTTATTTTTCAGCTAGTGCCTCATTTTCAAAGTAATTTTGCTTTTTTCAACTCATACTAAGGCATACTTTTCTCTTTTTGTCTTACCCGATACATGGCTCTCTACTCTTTCTTTTATTCCAAACTCACCACCACATTTTTGCTATTAGACCCTAATATAGGCTACCCTAAACTTAGGCTTTTAACCTGAGGTGAAGTACACAATATCCAATCCCCAAACTAGGGCTACTTTTGGTAGCCACCCTCAACTTGGGCTTTTTACCTCAATCAAGATTCACAATTTTCAATGATAGACCAGGGCCAAATATTAAGGAAATTCACTACATAAGGTTAGGGTGGCTATATTTTAAGAAAGAAAAGGGTACATGTAAGGCTCAAACATTTGGAAAAAGGGGTAAACTCTTTCATTTGGTTGGTCATTTAGGCAAAAGTGGACTAAACCAATGAACAAGGGCCTAAGATCCCTTTCTAATCTATACAATCTTCAATACAACTTAAAGTAACAAGTCAAGTTATGAATTAGTACATAATGCATGAATACAATAAAATCAGCTCACATGCGTATGGAATTGCATACATAACCAACAAAGACTCACAGATCATGCTTCAAGCATCATCATGCCTTCAATTAGTCCAAACAAACTTTGCCAAACCGATCAAGCATGCATTATCATAAAATAAATATTAATCAACAAAAATTTCCAAGGGTACTGATTTTTTCAAAATTTTATAAACCATCAAAACAATGTACATGCTAAAGTTTAATCACCATATACTAAAAAATTATCTACGACATCTAAAACATGCCGGTTTAACATAAAATAAAATATCCATGAGACAAAAGAACACATGCAAGAAAATCCCGAGATTAAAAATTGGGATAGTTGTTGACTTCAAAGCTACTCAGACTTCACCCTAGTCCATAGCTATCCACACCCCACCAAAAATAAAATACTTTGTCCTGAAAGTACAAGGCAAAAACAAAATAAGTGTAGGGATTAAAAAATCAAACATCAAATAGTGCCTAAGCACTAGTCTTCGACCGTCCCTGAGCATATCCTTCCTGTGGGGTAGTCTGTCCTACAACTGTGCTTGATGATATAATGCCCTGCACTTGATCAAAATCTTAGGCTTTCCTCAAGTCCTCTTCCTTAATTCCTCTTCCTCTTCCTTCATCCAGCTGCTTATCATCCTTAGAGATCTTCTATCGCTTGTTCTTTTCCTTTATATCAGCATCATCCATAGGTCTCTTTTCAAGAGAACGCGGTGGATCCTTATAAAAATATCAAACAGCAGCTCATCTGTAGGCGTAAACTCAGGAACTGTGATTAAAGTTGCTAGTAATGTATTAGGTCAACCTTGAACTTCATCAATTCCTGACGAAAGGCTGACAGGTATGCTAGCCGGGCCTCAACATGTCTGTTCTGCACTCTCTCCTCAAAGGCATCAATTTGGGCATTCATTGTAGCAATGCGCTAATCAACTATAGAAGTGGTGAATGTCTTGGATCTATCCTAACATGTCTGAACTATCTGTTTGACCCATGGTTTAATTTGCTGCATGAGCTGGGCTAACTAAGCTTCAACCCATGATAATCTACGAACATAGCCTAAAGAGCAATGGAAGACATAATGTTTGTTGGAGGAATATATGATATAGATGGCTATGGTATAAGTGTGGCTATAGTGGGACCCATCTTAATATCGACTATCATAGGCTATTATGGTCCCTCATCAGTAGTAGTAGCAGGTGGAGTAGCAGAAGCGGAAGCTGTTGAACCCTTGGCCTGTGGCTCAGACAGGAATGTCTCAGGCATGGAAGGAGGCAATGCACATGAAAATGCCACTAGGTTCTCATCATCCTTGATCAGGATGGGATCTATGGTGTGGGTGGATGCCACCAAAGGGTCTAGCTAAAGTAATACCTCCACCTTTGCCTCTATGCATAGCCTACGTACAAGAATTGGGAATGGCATGCCGGTGGTCCTCTTGTTTACTGACTCATGGATCTACTCAGCTATTAGGTGTGCCTAATTGATGTCATAGCCAACTAAGATGTTGGCCACTAGAACTCGCTCCAACGTGAGAACATTATCTGTGAATGTGGGTCGAATACGAGACCTGACAATAGCCCACCAAAACTTGGCAGTAAAGGAGAGGGAGAACTTCACTATGGGCTCTAAATGCGACGTGACCTATGCAAGCTCTGGATCATGCTCAAAAATATGACTTGCCACCCATATTAGTAGCTCAGTCCACTGGTCTACATTCTTGCAAATAACCACTTTTTTAAAATCTAGCTAATCCAAGGATCAAACTCACTTGTAGACTATGGTGCTTTGTAAATGGCACCAAACTGTACATGGCGGATGATCTCGTTTCATATGTACGACAATCAACCTCTCACCAACACCTCATGTAATTTGTGTTCCTCGAGAGGTTTTTTCTTCTTTGGAGATCCTTACATATGGTTACTGCATAGCCGCATAAAATTCTCAAACCAGGGCTTGAGAGTAATGATCCATCTTTTTAGTTAACCATTCAAGCCTATATCATATCATTGCCTCTTCAACTCCAATACATGGCTCAACCCTATATTGATAAGTCGGGGCTTCTCATAAAATGAGCGCATTGTCTTTCTTTGCCCCTATCTCTGTAGGCCCTCATCATAAATTTTCTTCATCCTTTTGACACCCCACCAATATGTTTGGGAATCCAATGGTGCTAAAGTGAATGAGGACTGTGCAACCTCCCGACTCTTAGAACTAGATTCTGTGTATGTGGGAGTCATTTGTGGTGAACTTCTCTTAGACCCATCTTGAATTCCGTTCTCACAAGAGTGGAAGGTACTTTCTACTTGTATAGGTGTCTGAGTAGTTCATACAACTGCCCTAGTTTGAGGACTCTGTGCTTCTAGTTATTTGTTATCTGAAGATTCGCCAATAAGCTTCCTTTTAAGGGCTTTGATTGCTGCTTTTCTAGTCTTGGGGGCCATGATATCTAAAAATAAGCATAAATAAACATGATCATCCCCAAAATAATCAATGAAATAAAACAAAAACAAAAGAAAAACACAAGAAAAATCTACAGAGCATCAGTTGTAGGTGGCAGGTATGAGACCCTAGTATGACTCTTCGTGGAGACTATGAGCAGTACTGTGGCCTCACGGTCCACATTTTCATTTTAATTTTAGAAATTAAAACTAGGTATGAGTTGCAGCAATGACTAGTAGCCTTGAGAGTCGCAGTAATCACTGGTAGCCTTGACTAAGGGTCATAAACCGATCTCATATAATGTTCTAGTTTACAAAATTTAGCATAGGCTTTGATCTACGAGACCTCACTATTGTTCATAGAGGGGACTATGGCCCATAGGTGGATCTCGTATATTAAGTGATAAAGGTACTGAAGTCACGTTATTCCCTACTAGAGGCAGCTATGACTCATAGATCCTTCTATGAGTCATAAAAGACTCCTTGAGTAGGGAACAACAGGTACCTGAAGTACCTTTCAATTCACCACATGAACTTCATGAACAATGCAACTAGAATTAAACAACATCAAAGCAACTTTTAATCATTCAAAACATGAGCACAAAATAAACCATAACTGTATCATGTCATTTGAATAAAAAATCTACCCCATTACAAAATCATATCAATCAATACACTATTAATTTCCAATCCCCTAATACACTAAAAATTAAACTCATGTAACCATTCCCCAAATATTTAACATTATAACTCAAACTCATAAATAAGGATTTGGGGAATTGATTAACAATCATACCAAGAATTCATCAATCCATAAATTTTCTCAAGATCACCCCAATCACCACACCATCATACTGCTATGGATTTCCAAAGCAAAATACAATTTCCAACTAAGATTACTCAATTGATTAACAATAACCCTATCTCTCGAGTGAAAAATTATAACAACGATTGCAATTTCTATACTTAGGGTTAATTTCTATGAATCCTACTCGATAATCTCCCTAATTCCTTCTCAATGCATCATATCTCACAATCAATAATCTTGGGAAAAATTTCAATCACAAACTCATTCAAAAGATTCAAGGTAAAGTACATTTTCAGCATTAAATTAACCAAGAAACATACCATAGGAGATGACGCACTACATTGAGCAAAACAAGAAGAAAAAGGGAAGCGAAACCGTAGCTAAAAATACTTGTCGGAACAGTGATTGAGGTAGCGAGTTAAAAGATTAGGGGACAAAATGTAAAGGTATTGGGTAATATTTTTAAAAATTTAACTATGTTAAGTCTTCATCGTAGCCCTAACTATGGCCCATAGGTCTTGGTCTCATAGGCAAGTCAATACTTAGAAATATTTTAAAATCATACCTAGGCACAACGAACCCCATTTATGACTTGTAGCTTGGACTACGAGACATACGGTTGGCTCACAGTATGAGTGCCAACTTCAAGTGATTGTTGTTATCCTCTACGAGGCATGACTACGAGTCATAGTATACACTATGACTAGTAGGCTAGGTACTAGAGGCTACTTTAAATGCCATTTTTTGAAATCTTTCCATTATGTCCAAAACTTGCACAATTTTCTCAAAGTGCACCATTATACCAACATGCAACCAATTCAATGTCTAAAATCAAAACTCAACTCCCAATCAAAATGCTACTTAAATATCCACAAATTACTAATAAAGTCAAAAACAACCAAAGCATTAAAACCTCTTGGGTGTCCTCCCAAGTAGCACCTTGTTTAATGTTGTGGTACAACTTAGTCATTGTGAGTCATCAAGATTCCTCAACAGCCCACACTTCACTTTTGAGTTCATCGGGGTGCTTCATAGATCGGTGAATGTCGAAAATCACTTCTGCATCATTTACACTAAACCCGAGTTGACCCGAATCCATATTCACCAAGGCTCTCCTTGTGGCCATAAATGATCTTCCCAGAATAATAGAGACCTCAAAATTGACCCAATAATAAAGAATCACAAAATCCGTAGGGAATATGAACTTATCCACTTTGACTAGCACATCGTAGAGTATTCTCTTTGGCTTCTTGATTGTTGTATCTGCCATTAATAATCTCATTGTTGTCGGAGTAGGTGGACACAAACTAAGCTTTTTAAACACTGCAAGAGGCATCAAATTTATACTTACCCCATATCATATAATGGTCTTGTGAACTCAACATCCCCGATGGTATAACAGATTGTAAATGTACCATGATCCTCTCTTTTTTGGACAAAAATATTTGGTCATAATGGCACTACAAATGTTGGAGCTCTTGCAAAAGCTCTTGGCTCACTGTGCACTTTTTCATCAACAAAACCTTTCTATATTTAAAATATCCTGGCATCTTCTTCAATGAATTAATAAGGGGAATGTTGATGGATAATTGTTTCAACATAGAAAGGAAGTGTTTGAACTTACCATTTTCTCCTTTTTCTTGAGCCTTTGAGGAAAAAGAGAGGGAGGTATTAGGATAGTCTTATTCTTTTCTTGCTCATTCACCACTTCATCTCTCACCCCATTGTTAGCCAAACCTTCTTCCTCAACCTGAACATTATCATCAACACTCTTTTCACAATCGTCATTCACAACCATTGGCATTGGAGTGTCAATGGTACTCTTTCCACTTCACATCATAACCGCTATTCAGCATCTCTCATTCTTAGGGTTTTGGACTGTATTGCTCAGCAAAGTACCCTTTTAGCGTGGA
>JAOTQJ010123287.1:0-10506 GCA_025642045.1 Solanum sejunctum
GATGACCCATGATGAGCGTCGAAAGTTGCATTGACTAACTACTACTTCACAATTGAAAGAAGCGCAGATAGTTTAAAAAGCAATTTTGCTTTATTCCATCATACCACAAAGCCAAAAAATAGTGAATCTTTGGCTCCATTCTAGATTGATGGAAAAACGGGTGAAGAATTATAGCTTATCAAAAAAGTCAAGCAGAACGATATTATAGAAAACATGAAATCATTTCCAAAGAAAACTAATAATTGTTCAATATGTCAACATCAATAGCACTACAACAGCATATCCTACCTTGTTTAAAGGGGGGATCTAGTACCAATTTATTGGTGTTTTACAGATGAAAGAAGATATAAAAAACAAGAAGAGGAGACTCTGCCATTAAGTTGAAAGAAGAGAGGTTTAAATATAATTAAATCCTAAATCATTTGTTGTAAAATGATGAAATTACACAAATAGAAACTTCTTAAACACTGAGAACTAAGTCTAACAACAGCTACATGCTTATAAACTAGAAAAATCATAATTGAAAACTAAAATAGAAAATCTATCTTTTGAAAATAGAAAACACATCAACATCCATGTCATCATGCCAACTCAACATCAATTAATAGCTCATAAGGTAGATTTCAACGAATAGAATCTATTTTGCGGTAGGTTTTAGGTCTAACAATATCACCAAACTTGAAAAGCAAGAGCTAATGTTTGTACTAAAAGGCAAAAAAGAAGCTACAATCTGATATACAAACCAACTTAGTGTAAGAAAACAATGTAACCAATAGTCATTATACTCAGGGAAGCTTCAAAAGACTCTAGAACCCATACGAGAAGGTTGAAGATAAATGAGCAATACTCAAACTTCTTTTGTTCAAGAAAAAACAACAAATTTGGAAAATTTATAAGCATTGTGAGTGCACAAGAAGAGAACAATTATGTCATTATTATTCCAGAAGTAACATGTAATGTTGGATGGGGAGATATAACATTTAAGATTGATAATTGCATCAAAGAACATAAAGGAGCATTTATTACAAATACGCTTTTTGAATTGAGAAATACAAAGTAGGTGGTTATTCTTTTCTGCTTAAGCTTCAAAACAAGCATATGGCTAACCATATTCTTCAAGGCTAGAGGGCATGGAAACAATTGAAGACTCACCTCGAATGGTAGTCAGCAATTCTAGGTTATCGCACTAATCGAAAGGCATTAACATAGATAAGAGCACAAGCCTTTCCTCGTATGTTTTGGACGGTAAAAATTTCAAAGCCATTGGGAATCAATGCAGGGGATGGCTAGAAATAGAAGATGAGATATACCTAAAAGACTAGTTGAGCAGGATAGAATGAGAACTAAAGGATATGGAAAGGAAGTTCCAAGATAGGTAAAGATAGTTGATGATGGTCTTACTATTTTATTTTTGACATGGAACGAGTCAAGAACCATGGTGGTTGTTGGAGAGGAGGAAGTGTTGTAGAATAAGGACTATTAGGTGAGAAAACCCTATACTGTTAAAGATAATAGGTTCTACATTGATATAGAGCAACACATGGGTTCTTCTGAGCAGATACCTATTTCAAATGACATGGCTGACAAATGCCTAGCAAGAGAAAGGTCTTTTTTATCAAAATAAATGGGCTTTTAATGGGCCAAAACAAAAGGTCAGATAATTATTTTAAGGGAGCTACTTTTGATATAGGCGCAATTCTTTTTACTGAGGCCCAGCTTCTCTATTCTAACTAATCTAATGTCATGTGTTCTTTACAATCATACACAATGCTAGTGAAAATAGAAGCAAACTAACTGAACATTATTTTCTTTGGTAGTATCTCTTGAGACATGGATTCAAAAATCTCGAAAGAAAACCAGTTGGCAGGTCCAACAAAAAAATCAAATGCATGCTAGGAGAAGATCATGTAGATACAGTGACAAATATTAAAAGAAGAGAAGGACGAGTTGGTATTAACGGTGGACATCAAGACATGCAATTGTTCGATTGCTCTAAGAATGTGATATTGAAAATCGAAAATGTTGAACCTTTAGAATTAGGATACCTAGAGGAGCAAACTGATGGTGATATGAATGTGTCAATTCAGTCCATCAAAATACAATTAGGTTAAGCAAGGAATTCAGGGTTGATTTCAAGGTTGTAGAAAGAAGATTTGGCTCTACTCAAGGAGATTGATACCAGAAATGAAACACCCCTCATATGCTTCGGAATTCTCCAAAATCGTAACTTTCATATATCTCAAAATCTGTATGTGATTTTGAATATCAGTCTTCGTATTCTTGGTTAGAGGGCAAAATTGAGTGAAAAATGGGTATAATCCAAATTTTAGAAGAACTATGGCAAAAAATAATTTTTGCTAATTTTTGTAATATAGTGTTTGTCCACAACCGCGACTTGCCTGGGATGCGGACTAGTGCAAATATTGCTCCGAATCTGGTCCGCTTCGTGACAGGGGCATGAACCAGTGTATTGTTTTCCTTGATTTTTCTATTTTGGCACAGGGTATTGGGTCATAGCCCCATGCCTACTTAAACGTGAAATCACCCATATTTAACCATTTTTCAACTCTATAGCTCACAAAACCCTCTCTAAAACCTCTCTAAGACTATCAATTTTATCATTCAAATCTAAGAATTTCAAGCTTAATTTTGGGACTTGAGGACTCATTTTAAGCTCTAAATCTACTTCAAGTTCACCTCAAGTAATTCAAGGTTTAAGGTATGTGGGTCTTCATCCATGGGTCCTTTCACCCATAGAGCTCAACCTTCTCTTTTTAGGAAAATTAAATGTTTCAAAATTGTATTACCTATGGGTATCTCTTTTTATGAAATATGAGTAGAAATCAGGTTGGGGTTTTGACAAGTATTGATTGATTATGCATAAATGTCTATTTTAAGATTTTTCCATGAATTGCTTTTGTAAATTGAGACTATGCATGGTTTGAGCTATGAAACTATGAACTATTATGAGTTTTTGGTTATGGATTTCAAGGTACCCTACATGAGAGTTTTACTATATGTTGGTTGATTGATTTTTATTGAGTTTACTCCTATTATTTCACTCTTGAATTGCATGCTTTTGAATAAGTATCATTAACCCACCATGTGTTTGATAAATAGACATGACAAGAATTCTCAAGTTATTGATGGTGTATTACATGATTTACAAGTCAAATGACTTCATGTTGATTAAGGTATTTCAACCATGTATTGATTTCATGAAAAAGTATGTATGATGTTGCAAGTATCAAGTTTCCCCCTATTTCAAGAATTTTACCTCTTATGTGTCATTCATGTTAAAGCAAGGAATCATGTATGATTATTATCTACTACCATGTTAAAGTTAGGCTCACTAATAGAGCTCAAGCATGTTTACGAGCTATTCATGTCATGTTATTGTGTTTCTTGTAAGTTATTTAAGTTATGACCATTTCAAGTATTCCGTGAGATTTAACTTAGCACCGATTAAGGCCTAAGATGGGCCTCGACTCAATGATTCCTTATAGAAAGTCTTTAGTCTCTAAACTATATGCCATATAGGATTATGTGATATCCCTTATATGGTTTCTAGTGGATCCATCTAGTTACACCATACCTTGTTGGGAGGGGGGTGACATGTCTCGATCACCTTATCAGGGGGTTTCATGCGTCGAATGATTCATATTATTATGTATAGTTTACCTTGGCAAGTATACCACACCTTTTCGAGGATGTGACATGCCTCGATCACCTTACCAAGAGGGGTGACATGACTTGGATTCCAAGTAGTATCTCGCTTGTTCTATGTCGGTTAAGGTCTCTTCCCACACATATGTTATGTATTATTCAAATTGAATGTTTTACAGGATGTTTATTACAAGCATTTAACATATATGTCATGTTAAGATTATATATCCATTGCTTATGATTATGTGATCTTGAATATATTGTCTTATGTCTTTGTTGCATTGCATTCCGCTTACATAGTAAATTCAAACGTACTAACGCATAGTATATACATACATGATATTACCATGTAAGGATAGGAGCTCTATTTGATCATCACCTCTATGTGGAGATTTCGATACTCCATAGAAAGCATTAGTGTGTCCTCAAGTCCGAGAACAATATCTAAGTTACTATTACTATGTTAAGACTTCATTATGTTGAACACTATTTACATGAGGGCGAGCCTGGGAAGTGTCTTGGCCCCGCTCCATTCTAAGTTAGAGGTGTTGTTGGATACTATATATATATCTATGCTTCGAGCTTGAATATTTCATGCTTTAGTGATTATCAAAGACTTTCCTTAGTCACATTTCCCTTTTTATTATATCACTTCCGATGCTTATTTTGCTTCTGTGACCAATGATGTGTGAATGATATGCTAAGATGTTTTTTGTGATACCTTTGGGTTCCCCATTCGCCATATCACATCTAATACCTAGGCTTGGGTTATGACAAGCTTGGTATTAGAGTAGGAGGTTGTTGATGGTCCTAAAAAATCCAACACACTGTGTCGATTAGAGTCTTATTCATGGTTGTGAAGTGCTCCATAACATTGAATGGTAGGCTATAAGGCGTTTTAGAAAATGCTTCATTCATTTATGGACTATATTGTACTTTAGACATGAATCTAAGGCTTTTCCCTAACAAATACTATTGTTTCTTCTATATCATGCCTATTCCAAGGGGAAGCGTAAGGAGAGTCCATTCACCGAGGAGCAACTGGCCTCTTCAGCTCCTCAAGCTCCTCAAGATGGTGGGAGGGGTGGCCTAAGAAAAGTTTTGGCATGCCATCACAATTTTGGCCCATTCTATTAATAACCAAATAACCAAGGGGTCCAAGCCCCTCATGCTTCCAGTTCGGCCTCAAGGGTGAGGGATTTCATAAGACTGAACCCATCGAAGTTCCATGGATACAAGTGGAAGAGGATCCCTTAGATCTCATCGATGAGGTGTATAAAGTTGTATCTATCATGAGGGTCAATTAGGAGGAGACAGCAGAGTTAGCGCCTATCAACACAAAGGTGTGGATCAAATTTGGTTCACCTAATGGAAATTAGAGTGGAGAGATGATGATGTTATTCCTTATGGATAGTTCAAAGCCACATTCGTCAACCTGTTCTTTCCAATTGAGCTAAGGGTGGCTAAGATAATGGAGTTTATGAACCTTAAACAAGGTCCCATGAGTGTAAGAGAGCATTCCCTCAAGTTCAACAAGCTTTCTATGTATGCTCCACATTTGGTGGTCAACCCTAGAGCTAGAAAGAACAAATTTGTGTCAGGAGTGTCTAACTTGGTTAATGAAGAGTGTCGTACCGCCATGCTAGTAAATGATATGGATTTATCCCAACTCATGACATATGCCAAACAACTAGAGGGGGCAAAGCATAGAAAGGGAAGAAGTGGTGAGTCCAAGAGGGCTCGATTTAAGGGTGGTCCCCAAGGTTCTAAGGGTGATAGATTTCCTCAAGGCCACAAGTTTCAGGCCAAGAGTCTTCCAATGCTCCTAATAAGAGGTTTTCTAATGATAATCCAAGGTTCCAAGGTAGTGGGGGTGGAGTGTCTAACCCTAAGTGCCAAAGATGTGGTAGGAACCATAGTGGCACATGTTTGAGAATCTCTAATGCTTGCTATCATTGTGGTGAAGTGAATCACAAGGTTTTTGATTGTCCTCATGCTCATAACAAAGGTAGAGATGGTTATCCTCAAGGCAAAGGTGCTAATACGGATCCAAGAGCATAGGGGGTCAACAACGAAGCTCTCCAAGGCAAAATAGTTTTATGCTCTTCAAGGCAGGAAAGGGGTGGATGAGGCTCCCGATGTCATCACTAGTATGTTAAAGGTTTTGATTATGATGTGTATACATTGAAAGATCTGGGTGCCACTATTTCTTTCATTACTCCTTTTGTTGCCAAAAAGCTTCATATGAATTCCGAGTTGTTGTGTGAACCCTATGAAGTGTCAACCCCCATTGATGAGTCCATTTTTGATAAATGAGTCTATAGAAATTTTGTCGTGGTCATATTGCATAAAGTATTGCCTTGTGATTTTGTTGACTTAGATATGGTGGATTTTGATATCATTCCAAGGATGGATTAGTTACATTCTTATTATGCCTCAATTAATTGTAGAATACGTAAGGTGAAATTCCAATTCCCTGATGAACCCGTGCTTGAGTGGGAAAGTCCTGATGTAGTGGTCAAGGGTAGGTTCATTTCTTATCAAAAAGCCGAAAAGTTGATTTCTAAGGGTTGCCTTTATTTTCTTGTGACAGTTAGGGATGTTGAGTCCAAAGTCCTTCTGATTGAGTCAGTTCTAATGGTTAATAAGTTTCTTGATATTTTTCCCAATGAGCTTCTTAGTGTCCCTCTTGAAAGGAAAATATACTTTGGTATAGACCTCATTCCAGATACACAACCCATTTCTATTCCTCCTTACCATATGACCTTGGCAGAATTAAAGGAGTTGATAGATCAATTGAGGGATTTGTTGGAGAATGGTCTTATAAGTCCAAGTAAGTCACCTTGGGGAGCACCGGTATTATTGGTGAAGAAAAAGGATGTTTCTCATAGAATGTGCATAGATTGCTGGCAACTTAATAGGGTTACCATAAAGAACAAGTACCCTCTACTAAAAATTGTTTACCTTTTTAATTAACTATAAGGGGCTAGTCACTTTTCTAAGGTTGATCTTTCATCCGGATACCACCAAGTGAAGGTGAGGGATTGTGATATTCCCAAGATGGCTTTTTATACTAGGTATGGGCACTTTGAGATTGTGGTTATATCTGTTGGGTTGAGGAATGCACCGACTATATTTATGGATCTCATGAATAGGGTCTTTAAACCCTACCTTGACATGTTTGTGGTGATATTTATTGATGATATATTGATTTATTCCCGAAGTAAGGAAGAACATATGAATCACTTGAGGGTGGTGTGGCAAATCTTGAGGGAGGAAAGGTTATTTGCTAAAAATGAAAAATGTGCATTTTGGTTGAAAGAGGTTGTTTTTCTAAGAAGACAAAGATGATAAGAAATTTGCCTAGACTTGACTCCACCAGATATCAGAAGTTTCTTGGGATTGGCAGGTCACTATTAGAGGTTTGTGAATGGATTTTCTTCTATTGATTCCTACCTATGAAAAGGTTGACCTAAAACAAGGGACAATTCGTGTGTATTCGATGAATATGAAAAAAGTTTCCAAACTTTGAAAGATAAGCTTGTCTTTGCTCCTATCTTGAGTCTACCAAAAAGGTTAGAAGGGTTTGTGGTATATTGTGATGCCTCAAGAATTGGTTTTGAATATGTTTTGATGCAAGATGGCAAGGTGATATCATATGCCTCTAGACTACTTAAGGTGCATGAGCTAAATTATCCTACCCATGATCTTGATTTGGCGGCCATAGTGTTTTCTTTAAATATTTGGTGTCACTACTTGTTTGGGGTTCATGTTGATATGGTTACCCGAAGAGTCTCCAATATGTGGTCACACAAATAGATCTTAACTTAAGACAAAGAAAGTGGTTAGAGGTCCTTAAAGATTATGATATGAGTGTGCGTCATCATCCCAACAAAGCTAATCTTGTGGTCGATACTCTAAGTAGAGTCTCCATCTATAGTCTAGCTCATATTGAGGATGGTTGCAAAAAGGTGGCCAGCGAAGTTCACCGCTTAGCTAGGTTTGGGGTTAAGTTGGATGAAAGATGAAAATGGTGGTTTAGTAGTTGTTGATGGTTCTAAATCTTCTTCTATTGAGGAAGTCAAGTCAAAATAAGATTGTAACGCCACCTTGCTAGAGTTTGAAGGCCTTGGTGAAGGATGGGAAAGTAGAAGTTTTCTCCCAAGGGGTAAATGGTACCTTACTTAGCTAGGTTAGTTCTGTGTGCCTAATGTTGATGACTTAAAAAAGTTTATTTTGAAGGAGGCTCATAATTCTTCCTACTATATTCACCCCGGTTCCACAAAGATGTATAGAGACTTGAGGGAGGTGTATTGGTAGGGTGGTAAGAAGAGGAATATTGTCAAATTTGTATCAAGATGTCACAATTGCCAACAAATGAAAGTCGTGCATCAAAGGCCGGGTGGCCTAGCTCAAGACATAGAAATTCCTACTTGGAAGTGGGAAGAGATTAACATGGGTTTTTTGGTTATGTTTCCTAAGACTAGGAAACACTTTGACACTATTTAGATTGTTGTAGATAGATTTACAAAGTCGAATCATTTTCTACTAGTCAAAACCACTTATGGTGCCTAAGATTATGCCAAGATGTATATTCATGAGTTGGTTAGATTGCATGAGGTTCCCTTGTCTATCATTTTGGATCGTGGTGCTCAATTTAGTTCTCACTTTTGAAGGTCCTTCCAAAGAGGTCTTGGTAACAAGGTTAAGCTTAGCATGACATGACTTTTCATCCTCAAATAAATGGCCAAGCTAAATGGACTATCCAAACTCTTGAGGATATACTTAGAGGTTATGTTTTGGAGTTTAAGGGTAGTTGGGATGAACATCTTCCACCTATTAAGTTTTCTTATAACAATAGTTACTACTCAAGCATTGGCATAGATACCCCTGAATCTTTATATGGTAGGCATTATAGATCCCCGCTTGGGTGATTTTATATGGGGGAGATGGTATTTCTAGGTCCAAATTTTGTTATGGAAGCCTTGGAGAAGGTGACATTGATAAGTGAAAGACAGAAAACAACCCAAAGTAGACAAAAGTCCTACTCCGATATGAGAAGAAATGATCTCTAGTTTAAGCTTCATGATTGGGTTTAGTTGAAAGTCTCACCCATGAAGGGGGTGGTCCGGTTTGGCAAGAAAGGGAAATTGAGACTAAGGTTTATAGGCCATTATAGAGTTTTGAGGAGAATTGGTAAGATTACTTATGATTTGGAGTTGCCTGTGGAGATAAATATGGTTCATTCGGTCTTCTATATGTCCATGTTAAGAAAGTCTATGAGTGACCTAAGTGCTATAGTGCCCTTAGAATATTTGGGTGTTATAGAAGGTAATTTGACCTATGAGGAGGTCTCGGTGGAGATTTTAGATAGACAAGTAAACAGATTAAGAAACAAAGATGCAGCATCTTTCTAGATCCTTTGGAGGAATCAACAAGTTGAACGTTCCAAATGGGAAGCTGAGGCGGATATGAAAAAGCGATACCCATATCTCTTCTACTCTACTAAAGCTGAAGGTACTAACTTAAGTCCTTTATATAATTTTAAGTCTCAAGTTCAATACCATGACATTCTGTATGCATTCATTTTTATGGTAACAAGTTTATGGTGATTTTTGACACTCAAGATGAGATTCTTGAAAATGATGTTCAAATTTATTTGTTGCAATCATGTAATGCTGAAATCTTCATAATTAATTTTCTTACGCATGCTTCTTTGACATTCAGGGATGAACATTCCCAAGGGGGAGATATTGAAACACCTCTCATGTGCTTCGAAATGCCCTACAATCATAATTTCTATGTATCTCAAAATTCGTGCGTGATTAGAAAATCTAACTTCATATTCTCGATCAAGGGGCAAAATTGACTGGAGAATGGGTATAACCCAGATTTTAAAAGACTACTAGCAAAACATAATTGTTGCTAATTTTTCGTAATCTAGTGTTTGTCCGCACCCAGGCCGCGACGCGCCTAGGGTGTGAACTAGTGTAAATAATGCTCGGCATCAGGTCCGTGTCGCGCCACGGGAACGGACTAATGTATTACTTTCCTTAGTTTTTCTATTTCGACCAAGGGAATTGGTGTCATAGCCCCATGCCCACTTAAACACGAAACCACCTATACTTAGCTATTTTTCAATTCTATAGCTCACATAACCCTCTCTAAAACCTCTCTAAGACTCTATCAATTCTCTCATTCAAATTAAGGATTTCAAGCTCAATTTTGGGACTCAAGGACTCATTTCAAGCTCAAGTCTACTTCAAGTTCACCTCAAGGAATTCAAGGTTTAAGGTGTGTGGTTCTTTATCCATGGGTCTTTTCACCCAAGGAGCCTAACCTTATCTTTTTATTAAAATTGTATTTTTCCAAATTGTATTAATTATGAGTATCTCTTATTGTCAAATACGAGCATAAATCATGTTGGGGTTTTGACAAGTATTGATTGGTTAAGCATGAATGTCTATTTCAAGCTTATTCCGTGAATTACTTTTGTCTATTGAGACTATCTATGTTTTGAGCTATGAAACTATGAACTATTATGAGTTTTTGGTGATGGATTTCAAATTACACTACACGAGGGTTTTACTACATGGTGGTGAGTTGATTTTCATTGAGTTTACTCATATTATTTCACTCTTGAATTGCATGATTTTGAACAAGTATCATGAACCTACCATGTGTTTGATAAAATGATATGAAAAGAATTCTCAAATTATTGATGATCTATTACATGATTTACAAGTCATGTGACTTCATGATGGTCAATGGATTTCATGAAAAGTATCTATCAGGTTGATAGTATCAAGTTGAGCCTTATTTTCAAGATTTTTGCCTCTT
>JAOTQJ010123309.1:0-10504 GCA_025642045.1 Solanum sejunctum
AAGGGTTCATCCGCAAAAACCCCAATCAAGAAATATGAAGAAAAAAAAGGTTATACCCATTACCCAACTCCCAACACTACCAAAGCTGTGTTTTTAACCTAATGTTAATTTTTTTGTTTTCAAAATTTTATAAAATATGTTAAATTTTGCTGGATATATGTGAAATTTATACACAATTCTACCTTAATGTTGTTTGTTATTCATGAAATTAAGTGTATTGGAACTTATTTGTGGACGAGTTAATGGTACTATAAAAGAATTTTTTCTGATCTTTGATACATTGTTTAGGATTAGGTATTTTATTAGGAATTTACCTTTTCAAGTATCAGTTCCTCAGGTTGACAATACATACAAAAAGTCATAGAAACAAAGTATCAATTTATAAGAACAAGATATTAAAAAATAAAAGTAAAAATAAACTAAAAAATAAAGACAGGAAAAACCAAGTATCAACACTTAATAAAATCATATAGACCAAGTATCAAAACAACTATGTTTGGATCACAATAAATCAAATATCATTTAACAACAAAAAGATAGCTTAATCTGTAAGTATCTAGTGCAGTCAAGGCTAACAAACTAAACTATGCACAAACAGGTACCATTACTACTTATGAATTAAATTCAAGTATCAAACAGTTGATTGAAAATATTTGGAATGCCTTAAATCAATTTTGGTATCAAACACATGCTAGGAATGCATTACATCAATCAAGTATCTAAATCAGTCAACTTAAATCACACTTAACCAGCCAAGTATCATTATTATTATCATACTTAATATAGGACTGATTGGTCCAATCTTGACACATACAAAGACAAGGTCACTGGTGAGATGATTGGCCATGAAGTTCCCTTAAAATCAATTTTATTCAAGGAATTGCTCAACAACGGAGTGACAGTGTGTAAGTATATTTCATAGCTCGAATTAGTTTTTTTTATTAATATTTTTTCCACTTTTTTGCTATCAGTTTAATTTCTTTTAAAACATTATATTCGCAGAGATTGTGGAATGTTCGTTGCGGCATACGCTGAGTACTTGAGTGATGGGTCTCAATCCTAATGCACAGATAGATGCCGAGTATCTTCTGAAGAGATATGGTACGTTGCTGTGAAAATATGAAACTGATAAGGTGTGTGATGGATATGTTAGCGAAAATCACGATCAACCCAAGTCCAGGGACCAGTTCATTACTCCCAATAGTGATAGGCTCATTGAGATTGCTTAATTTCAGTTTATGTGAATTTTTTATTTATCTTTCTTAGATATATTTTCCTACACAATTAAGGCAAACCAACACTACCTTTTTTTTTGGATGTTGCATAGCAACGTAAAATATTTTGATACTTATACAGTTGTTATTTTTGATATTTGAAAAGCTATGTTAACATTTTTATGATACCCTGCGAGTAAACAGGTCTTAGTAGTTAGCATTATCTACTCTATGATTATTCTACAAATTCTATGCACATTTTATATTTACATTATTGATATCCACAAGACAAATTATCACTAGGTACCTTTTTTTTTTATACCAAGTTTATATGTACATATATCCATATATATAGTATCAAAACTGCCTTCAATCATATCTTCGATATTTTATTATAATTTTTATTAATCTCAGGCAATATGTAGAATTTATTTATTTTTATTTTTTAAAAAAATTATATAATATAATTTCTACCATTTCATGCATTAACCAGTATAAATAATTTTATTTGTTGGTAAGTGAGCAGAGATATTTTTTCAGTAATAGACAAATATCAACATTTTTTTACTCACCAACCTTTATGCATGTATTTTACAATTCAAACATTTGTTACATATCCATAACCTTTATTATATGTAACTATAAATGTTACTTATAAAACTAAAAAAAATATTATTTATCTTGAAGCGATATGAATCAAATAACAAATAAAAAAAATTGAAACCCTTAAGATTGAAACATTTGTTATATATCCATCGAGATGCGAACTATCAACAACAACAACCATTGGCCTACAAAATTGAAACCCTCTCATAAGTGGCCTCTATGCGATGAAAAGATATATAAACTTGTTATCATCGGCCTTGTGCATCCTTATATATGAATTTGGATACACAATATATATATACTAGGAGTTGCCTATAATCATCTGTAGGCTGCCCCTCAACATCTCCAACGTCCGCTCTTTTGCACACCATGCTTTTTGATACGTAATATCAATTCCAAAAGTATTTTTAAAATCATCGATTATATCGTTTGGTGTGTGAGTTCTTTTGTGATTAATCAATTTTGGTACTGTCACAACCACTCACAAATCACAACATCGCTTCTACTTTGTTTAGAACCTGTTCTCTCATAGGACATGTATGAACATTTTTTAAGTATCTAATCTTAAATACTTCAGTATTTTTCCTGTATGATGTCTTAATTCTCCTACCACAGTCATTTGAAAAATATACTAATATACATAACTATAAAATTAATAAAATTACGTCATTTAAACTAAAACCAAAATATTCAGTTATATGGTGCCATTTTTTTCCCATGCAGAATGCTGAATATAGCTAAATGTTTGTCTAGTTACCAAAAGAAATAACATCCTACCTTTTAATACTTTTTGGTACCTGAATAGATAAGTGTTCCACCAAGTTCCAATTTATGATTAAATAAATTTATTCAACTATCTAAAATTTTTCCAAGGTGAAACTTTAAAATTACTTCAAACTTAAGTTTCTATTAATTGTATAAATCAGGTATCAGTTGGCGTACAAAATCCAAAAAAACTATCAAGTATCAACTATAACAAAATTTAAACCACTCGAATTCATACCTTTTGTTGTCGGATCCTTTTACTTTGAAATTGCACCCTTTTTTGACCTTATACTTTGCCATTATTGATAGCAGTGTCGCTTTATCCTTATACAATTGTTTCTTTCTTACATCAACATTTATGATCATGGTGAACCCGTTTGATACTTCTATTCCATTTTCAAAATAATTCTCACCATTCTCGATTTTCACTAACCCTATCAATCTGCTTCATGTTGTGTTACTTCGGCACAAACAATCGACCCATTGACACCATCAAATATCACAGGATCAATCACATTCAAATCCATAGTATCCACACATAATGGATACTTACCAAATCTAGATTTAATTTTTTTTAATCTCAATGTACAACTTTACCCTCATATCATTCTTAATAGTTATAGCAGAAGCATTACCATCGACAACGTATCTAACAATAATTTTTTTCTTCTTTTGTCAGTGCCCAATTTAGCCATAATTACATCAACCAAGTTTACAAATGAAATATTTTTTCCTATGACTATACCATCGCTTTTGTACCCACAATAATCAACATCAATTTTCCACTTTCTAGAATGTTGAAGTAATATAGACACTTTCATCGTTTCTCCACCTCGATTAGCTTTAGCAATTGAAACTAATGTCTGCTAATTTGATTTGTCGCACCTCAATTTTGCAGAGAAAAATTTTCAAAATTTTGAAAATGAAATTTGTTTCGGATAGATATCATCTAAATGTTACGTCAATAATGACTTATCGTAATTAATGGTAGACATAATTTGAATTTTCGTTTAATTCCTTTTTTTGGTAACTGGTTGGTTGTTTCCTTTAACTTCACAAAGTATTAACTCTGAAAAAAAGGTATCACACGTTACATTAGTTTAGAAAATTTTTCGTAATTTCATAAAAAGTTGGTAGAGAAGAAAATTATGTGTTTATAGTATGGGATTTGTATAATTTTTACTAATAAAAACACACCAAAGGTAAAAAAAAGTTGTTTGCATATTTTTGTTGATGTTTAAGCGATACATAATTGATACAATTCGCGGGGGTCTTGATATACCATGAATGAACCCAATAATATATATGTGAAAAAATTTTCAGTATATTTTTTCTCTTTAATTGTGAATTTTTTTTGGTGTATCAGTGAAACATAATTGGTATAATTTGTAAGAATTTGATTGTACATATATTTTGGGGTGCTTAAGTGATTGTACATATATTAGTTTCAAAGATAGCACAACAAGATCCTGACTCCAAGTATATTTTTTAAAACTTTTTTTATTTTATTGCGATTGTAATTTTTGCATTCTTTTTAAATAATTCTTCTGTTGCTTGTTTCTTCAGCGACTGTGGACTCTTTACATGTGCATTTGCTGAATTTAGCATACGTCATACCCCTATGTTAGATCAAGAATTTGATCTCAAATTTCACTGTCAACGTTATGGTGCACTTCTTTGGGAGTACGCAACATCAAAAGTCAATGATGATGCAATAAGTGATAGTGAAGTCACCAGGACGATTACAAGTAAATTTGGAGGTCCGACCAATTCAATAGATTATTTCCCAAATACACAAAATTATCAACAATCAAAATCAAGGTCTAGACTAAACAAATAGTTTGTTAACTATCATTATGTGTGGTTGTCATGTTAAAAAACAACCACTATTTTTGTTATGATAGATTTGTGGGTGTTTAAAATTGTCTATTTTTCTTAGTACAGTGAATAAATAGTTTGGCATTTTTTGATCTAGGCATTTTCTTTGGGAAGGTGGGGGGGGGGGGGGTATGATGGACTTGGAAATTTTTTTTATTACAGTTACAAGCAAATTCAATTTGGATCCCTTATTTTATGTTTGAATTATTTTCAATATGCTTTTGGATTATTAATAGAGGATCTAAAATTTTCATCATTATTTTGATGTGTGTTCTTTGTTATTTGAGGAACATTATTTTGGTGTCAATCATTGTATGTTAATGCCTTTCTTAAACACCAATCACATATCACTTAAACACTAAATATATCAGTTATATATTAATAAAATATATCAAGTTCATATTATTTAAACACTAAATATATCAGTTATATATCAATTAATCAAAATTAGATACCAAATATACCAATCATCTAAACACTAAATACACCAGTTATATATGTGTTTAAGCATAAATCACTTAAACTCCAAATATACCAATCATATGTCACTAACATATCCAAAAAATAATTATAAAAAAATATCTCTTTTAAGTGCATTTTTTGAGTCATTATCAATATACCAAGTGTAGATCATATAAACACTAAATATATCAATTATATATTAATTGCACACCCGAAAAAAATATCAAAAAAGCAACTTTTTTTTAAGTGTATGTTTTAAAGATCATTAATCTAGGTTTTATTCAAGGGTATGACAACTTTTTACGGTTAATACTAATTATATATTAGTTAAACACCCAAATTATATTTTATTTTATTATGGGTTAATCAAGTCTTTAAACAAACTATGAATTTTAAGTATATCATTTGGTGTCATCCCCTAGTATGTCAAGCCCTTACCAATATACTAATTATATATCATCTAACACCAAATATACTAATTATATTGTTAGAATCCATAAGTCCTTAATTGGTTCAATTTGGTAAAGTTTAGGACCAAATGTAAATTTCTTCTAAAGTATAGTGTTTAAGATTTAAATTGTTAGTGGGTCATATGTTGTGGCTTTTTTTTTTATTGGTCCAAGTGGATCTTGATTTACCTATATATATATATATATATATATATATATATATATATATATATATATACACACATGTATCTCTTGTGCAAGAGTTCTCATACTTAGAATAAAAAGAGAGAGCAACCAAGAATAGTCTAGCAGCCTCTCAGGTTGCTACAATGACCAGGGAAAAAATTTTGTTTTTTTGATCATTCAATTATTTGACACTTCAAGCTTAGTAAATTGGGTCTCCTAAGTGGCGTGGTGGTGTTAGTTGGTCAAGGAAGCACTTGGTTTGATGGATATGAAGACTTGGGTCTAGTAAGGGGCTTGAAAGGTATGTTAATTTCTAGCTTCATGTATATAAATTAAAGCTTGTGGGTGTGTTAGGGGTGCGTTAAATTGAAGATAAAATATGAAAAGAGGGTTGATTGTTAGCTTGAATTGTGAATTTTGAATTTGGGGTTGAATGGGTACAAGCTTGCATATGAAAATATATTAATTTATAGTCATGTGTTTATATTTATTTGGCATGAAAATAGTCCTTGTGGGGTGAAAAAAATGTTGGAAAACTATGTGAATGCATACATCAGGGTTCACTTGAGTTGGAATGCCATGTGAAGTGTAATATTACGTTTTAACGTTGGGGTTTTTGCGTTGGGCGTCGTAGTAATATATTATAGTTCTTAGAGTATATAGGAAGGCTTGAATATGGTAGATGTGTACCTATATATATACTGCCCTATTTTATAAAAGTGTGCCATAGTAGCGTTTTGTGGTGTTTTTGATGTTGTGATGGCATTGGAGAGGGTTTATTGATGTTATAGGTTGTTGTTGTTGATTGATTGATTATTTGAGCTGAGCTAAATTCTTGGGGCGGCATTTTTTTAAATGGAGATGCTGCCAAAATTTTTATAAAATTTGGATAAAAAGTTAGGATTTAAGACCCGATATGGTTGTTAATAATTGACGTTATTGTAATTTGTGTAGACGTTGGACATCCGGAAGCATAAATTGGATTGGTGTTGTGTTGGAATTAGTTGGAGAAAGAAATTGAGGTATGTAAAGATTCCTATCTCTTGGCATGAATTAGTTAAGCTTAGTCAACCTCATACGTTTGAAAAATTCCTTTTTCTTCACAATTTTGGGTCCAAATATATCCTATGTTCGCTCCTTGGTATTCTTATAAGAATGTATTTATATTTTGACTATTGGGCATATAGAGCCCGCGAGTTGTAAAAGTGTGAAATGGTTTAAGATGATGGAAAAATATATTTTGTTGGAGGGCGCAAATACCCATAACTTTCGACGAAAAGCCTAAATGGTATCTATGTTCATTTCTTGCCACACTTATGCTAAATTAACTTCATCCTTAACTTTTCAGTCTTTAGAATCCATGAATGGTATTCATTTGACCGGAAGTTAAATAGTTTGGAAAACCATAGGTTCAAATTGTTTTGGAATTACTAATGCGTACAACTTTCGATAGAAATTCTAAATCACTTTAAAATTGTTTTGAAGCCTATTCTAGTAATGTGCCTAATGGGGATTAAGTAAGTTCCTTTGAAATCATCTTTATGTGTGAATTTGAGGAATTTTGACAATATGAATAAATGAATAACTTCTTGACTTAAAAAAAAGAGAATATTTTGCATATCACTAAGCTTATGGAACTAGTTTTTATGCATGTGATTCTTATGACTCTATTCGTGCTATTATGGTCTCGTTCCCCAGTTTTCTGGATGGTTATTATTGTGCGTATGTATAACTATATGTATATATGTATATATATTTCGAAGCATGTTGGATACGACAGGTCGATTTGCCCATGGGCCGGCTTTGCTTAGTTGGAGACATAAGGAGCTGGGCTTGGGATATGTTGGCATCATGACTTGTGGGTGCTGGGCCTCGTTCGCCCCGACTCACTTGAGTGCTTGGCCACTGTTCTCCTTAGCTCACTTATCGGGCATGATAACCTCTACACATTATGATACGTGAGTGCTTGGCCGTTGTTCGCCTCGGCTCACCTATCCTATGACGTGAGTGCTAGGCCGATGTTCGCATTGGCTTACTTATGCTACAGTTAGGACTTATGTTGGAGATTTCGGGAATTTGAAATTTTTGGTGTTATGTTGTGGTATGGCACGAGTTTAGAGGTCGCCATTGTTCCCATTCGATATGCATTATTTTGATATTTTAAATAAAGAATTATTTTGATGTTTGCATGCAGGTTTGACTCATATATTTTTATTGGCATTATTACTCTCATTTATATTTCATAATTTCTACTTTACATATTCGGTTCATACTGACCCCCTTCCTTTGAGGGTTGCGTTTCATGCCCGCAGGTACTGACGCATAGGCTAGAGAGCCACCTTCTTAAGACCTCTATCTACCTTTGAAGAGCTCCTTTTGCCTTAGGAGAAGATTTTTGGTATATACATGTACACTCATTTTCTATATTTTGTATTTATGTATATTCGAGGGTATGACGGGGCTCTGTCCCATTCTATGATTCAGTTCGTATGTGTAGAGGTCTGTGGATACATGTGGGTGTGGGATATTGCATGTGGTATGATTTCTTTATGTATGATACATTTGTTGGGCTGTTTTACCATAGCAGTGACCTTGTCAGTCCGTATATGTATGTGTATGGATATTTGCTGTATGCTGGGGTTGCTGTTTGCAAGTTTGGTTAGTCAGTAAAACAGGGGAAACTCTGCCAAAATTTTGATAGATTCGTTAGCTATTATAGTTGGAAATTTCGATTTAGTGTTTGTTTGGGTGCCCAATCGGCACTAATCGCGGTCCCTAGGTTGGGTCGTGACAAAAGTGGTATCAGAGCAGTTAGTTCTCGGAGTGTACACAAATCGTGTCTAATAGAGTCTTGTTTATCAGTGTGTCGTGCACCACACCTATAAATAGGAGGCTATAGGACATTTAGAATTTTACTCTTCCTTCTGGTCTTAGATCGTGCGTTAGAGTGATGTTAATAGGATGATTCCTTCCCTGACAGAAATTATTTGAATTTCACATATGCCGCCGAGGAAGAAACCAGTTGGCCGCAGGGGAAGACTTGTAGCAGTAGTTGGGGCCTAATATGGTCGGGGAACTACCCGAGCCCCTGACCAGCCGGAGCCAGAGATTGTTTTCCCGATAGCGGGTTCGGTCACCCCACCAGTTCTAGAGGGTCAGGCGTCAAAACCTCTAACTCCCCAACCAGGTGCAGAAATCAGGGAGCTGCGGGAGGCAGCACAATTGTTGACTCCGATTGTGGCACGTCAGGCCCACAGACAGGAGGCTGGAAGTAGTCAGGCAGCCCATCGAGATAGTTCCCAGGCCCGTGATTTCTTGGCTTGTGGACCATTAGAATTCTTTGGGTCCAAACCTTCAGAAGATCCTCAGGAGTTCGTGAGGCAAATGCAGCAGACATTAAGGGTGATTGGGGCTTCCAAAGTGGAATCTGTAGAGTTGGAATCTTATCGGTTGCATGATGTTGCGACAAATTAGTACAAGTTGTGGCTTTTATTCTGAGGTGTGGAAGCCCGACCTGCTGTTTGGGGCAAGTTCACTGAGGTATTCTTGGCTCACTTTTTACCTCCAGAAATAAGGCGCACTAGGGAGGATAGGTTTCTGATGTTGAGGCAGCAGGGCCGGTTGGTTCGGGAATATAGTCTGAAATTTGACTCTTTGGCCCGATATACATTTGTACATATTTCCAGCATGACAGATCGTATGCATCACTATATTGTGGGGCTGGATTCATATTATGTAGATAGTTGTCTGGTATTGGCTGCCCAAACGGGGATGGATATTGCCCACATTCAGGCCCATGCCCAGGGGATGGAGGATCGTTGTCGAGGACGCCAGGCGGACAGGACAGATGATAGGGGGACACCAAAGAGGGCTAGGTCATCAGGTTCAGCAGCAGATTTTTGGGGCAGGCAGTCTCGGCCGCAGCAGAGTGGGCCGCCTCCTCGACTAGTGTGAAGCACATCTTCGCAGACCCCCTGTAGGAGACCAGCTATTACTAGTCAGTCAGGGGCAGAGCCGGGTTCCACTAGCCAGCAGAGATTTACTATACCCCTGTGTCCTCATTAAGGGAAATGACTCCTAGGGTAGTGTTTCCGCTCTACACGTGCCTATTTTATTTATGGGCGTTAGGGCCACCTGATGCGGGATTATCCTAGTAGAGTTGGTGCAGAAGGGTCCATCCAAACTTCTAGAGCAGTCGGAGCTTCTTCTTCTGCTTTAGTGGCTATGAGCCGTACGAGGTGAGGTACCTGTTAGAACCCGAGACTTAACTTAAACCCCAAAAGTCCTTAATTGGCTCGATTTAATAAAGTTTGGGACCGAATGCAATATTTCTTCTATGTTTGGTCCTTAATTATAATTGAGGTGGGGTCAAGTGTATATGGACTCCTTTGATTGGTCCAAGTGGTATACTTGTTGTCTATATATATACAAGCATATCTTGTACAAGATCAACAAATTTACACTTAGAAAAATTTTGAAGAAAAAAATTAAAGCTAAAGCTATAGTATCCTCGGGTTGCTACAGTAACCTTCAAAAAAAATTGATTTTTTCGTATTTTCGATTATATGATGCTTCAATCTCGGTATATTGAAGCCCCTAAGTAGCGTGGTGGCATTGGTTGGTCAAGAAAACACGTAGTTTAGCTGCTTCGAAGGTTTTGGGTGTAGTGAAGGATTGCAAGGTATGTTAATTTTGATCTTGGTTTATGTTAATTAAAGGTTGTGAAGGTGTTAATAATGCGTTAAAATGAAGGTAAAACGCGAAAATAGGATTAGTTGTTAACGGAATTAAGAATTTTGAATTTGTGGTTTTGGGAACAAATTTGCATATGGCTATATATGTTGTCATGTATTTGTGTTTAATTGTCTGAAAATAGTCTTTATGGGGTGAAAGAAGTGTTAGAAAATTATTCAAATGATTACATGAACGTTATCTTGAATTGGA
>JAOTQJ010123320.1:0-10503 GCA_025642045.1 Solanum sejunctum
AATACTTCGACAATATATATATATATATATATATATATATATATATATATATATATCATATAAGTATCAAATAGGATGATCTCAATCTATTTGTCTGTCTGTGTGTCTCTCTGTATGTCTATCTATCCGTCTCTCTATTTGTCTGTCTGTCTATCTGTCTGTCTGTCTGTCTGTCTGTCTATCTGTCTATCTATCTATCTGTCTATCTATCTATCTGTCTGTCTGTCTCTCTATGATATAAATAGGATGACCTCAATCTGCTGTAATACTTCGACAGTATATATATAGCGTATAAGTATCAAATAGGATGATCTCAATCCCTTGTAATACTCTGCCAGCATATTGATATCCTATTGGTATCATATAGGATTGTACTCCTTTTTTTCTTAAGAAATAAATAAGAAATAATTAAAATAAATTATTAAACTGTAAATTAATGAAAAATATATTCTTTGTGATATTTTGTCAGTATATTGATACCATATCGATATCATATCAGACTAAAATTTAATTCTCTGTGACAGAGAAACTCAATCAGTATTTTCATATCCTATTGGAATCATATAGTTTTTGACTATTTTTTTAATAAATAAAATAATTAAAAGAAAATGATCAAAGTCATAAACTTATTTATTAAATTATAAATTTGTAAAAAACTTATAATACTAATCCCTTTTTTCTCGATGCATGTTAGAGTGACTAACCTGCACCTTGCCGGAATGGGACGGGGACGATCATAGAAAACAACTCAGAAAATACACATCGAGAAAATTTTTCACAAATTGGTAACTAGCTCAAGTGGAGGAAAGTCTAAGCTCAATAACCAAGGATCGAGCTCACTTTGGAGCATGGAGGATGACACACAAAACCCACATGATGAACTACACACAACTTGGAAAAAAAAGTAAGTAGAAAATGAACAATGGCCGGATCTGCAACAAAGAAATGAGAGTGATAGTAAGAAAACCCCAATAACCAATGGAACAGAGAAACAAGGAGGACAACCAGAAAATCGAGACAGATCTATAGGAGAGACACAACAGAAGCTTAATCTCCTAGAGAAAACCCCGAAAAAATCATGGGCAAATTTATTTGCATCGAATCGGTTGGCTGCTAAATGAATGAATCTGTCCTATATCGCGCCCATAGTTTTTAATGGACAAAAAGTGGTGAAAATACTACCAGAAGCTATTGTAGATGAGGATGCCAAATGCAAATCTTTAGTTGTGACATATGTGGTAAGAACTACACCAACAATCAGAGTTATGAAAAGGTTCATTGGAACTCAAGGTACCTTCTCTAGTAAATCAATTATTCTGTATCATACTGACAGATACTTTGCAATTCGATTTGCAAATGAAGAGGAAAGAGATAGAGTACTATGCTTAGGACCTCATTATCAAATCAGGAGGCCAGTGATCATGAAACCTTTGATTTTCGAAGGCACAAAACCAGATTACAATGCTTACCAAAGAGGATGGAACAGTAATCAGAGAAAATGTTGAAATTGTCAGAGAAGCTGTAGAGTTTTATCCAAAACTATTAGGGCAAACAACATCTTAAATGCCAGTAGCAAATCAGGTAATCATAAAGGATTGACCAATACTTTCAAGGACACAACAATTGTCACTGATATAACCATTTGATAAAGAGGATGTAATGAATGCTTTGAAGAGTATTGATGACAATAAAGCCCAGGAAATGATGGTTTTAATGCTTACTTCTTCAAACAAGCTTGGCTAATCATAGAAAAAGAGGTAACTACTGCCGTACAATAGTTTTTTCAAAATACAAAAATGTATTCCCTTATTAATAGAACAGTAGTCACCCTCATTCCAAAAGTGCAATATGCTAGCTCCATAAAATAATTCAGGCCAATTTTCCGTTGCACTATTTATACAAGTTAATATCTAAGATGCTTACTCATAGACTTAAGAATGCTATGGAGTATTTAGTCGATCCTAGCTAAGCAACTTTTGTACCAGGTAGGATGCTCAATGATAATGTCATCTTAAACCATGAACTTGTTAAAGGATATGGGAGGAAAGAAATTTCACTTAGATGCATGTTCAAAATTGATATGCAAAAGGCTTATGACTCTATTGAATGACATTTTTCTGGAGGAGGTACTTATAGAAATGCAGTTTTCAACTTTATTTGTAAACTAGATCATGACATGTGTTAGAATAGTGTCCTATTCTATAATGAACAATGGGTCCCCAAGTAAAGTTTGTAAGGCAAGAAGAGGGGTAAGACAAAGAGATTCATTATCTCCATACTTATTTGTTCTTGCAATGAAATACCTCACCAGACTTCTGAAAATACTGAGATGCACAAAAGAATTCAGATTCCATCCTAGGTGTCTAAAACAACAAATTATTTAGTTAAGTTTTGCTAATGATTTGTTATTATTTAGTAGAGGTGACTTTGAATCTGTAGCCAATGTGTACAATTGTTTTCAAGAGTTCTCAAAGGTATCAGGTCTCATAGCCAATCAAAATAAGAGTAACGTATACTTTGGAAAAGTAAATGAAGACACTCAGAAGAAGATATTGCAATATACAGGTTTCAAAAAAAGGAAACTATATTTCAAATATCTTGGAATCTCACTGAGTACAAAGAAGCTTTCAATTAGCTAGTGCCAACCAGTTATAGATAAGATGCTGGGCAGAATCAATACATGAACAAAAAAATTTTTATCTTATGCAGAGAGGTTACAGTTAGTACAAAGTATTTTGACATCAATACAAAACTTTTGGTCGTAAGTAATACTTATACCAAAGAAGGTGATACAACAGGTGGAAACAATTTGCAAAAGGTTTTCCTGGACAAGTGAGACTCAACACAAAGGAAAGACACTTATAACATGGAACAAGATTTGCAGGCCTAAAGGAATAGGTGATTTGAATATCATAGACTTACAACAATGGAATAAAGAGACTATTTTGAAGCAGTTGTGGAACCTGGCCAAAAGAAAAAGATAAACTGTGAATAACTTGGATTCATGCATACTATTTGAAGGGTAGGAAGCCTTGGTAAGTACCGAACAAGCAAGCATCCTGAATTGTAGGAAAATACTACAAGCTGGACAATGGCTTGGTGAGAAGGAACTGGACAAATCAGAAATTCTGGAAGCTAACTCCTTAAACATCAAAGGAATGTATAGGAAAATTAGAGGGGAATTCAACAAAGTTCCATGGAGACGATTACTATGCAACAATCAAGGAAATCCCAAATAGTTGTTCATCCTCTACTTGGCAATACAAAGAAGATTATATACAAAAGACAGGATAAAAAAATGGGAAGTTCATACGAATCTGATATGCTCATTGTGCAATGTGAAACCAAAAACTCATTATCATCTATTCTTTGACTGCTCGTGTGACAAAAGGAATGTGGCAGCTAATCCTAAAATGGCTAGCAATCACAAGAAACAACCTGCAATGGAATGAAGAGATAGAGTGTGCTAGAATGTATGCATCAACAAAAAAAAATACAAGATGAACTGAACAAAATGGCATTAGCACCAGTGTATATCATATGACAGGAAAAGGAATTGCAGAATATTCAGAGAAAAGAGGCAGGGTGTGGATCAAATCTTAAGACAAATCACTCAAGAAATTCATTGTAGGTGTAGCATGTCTTCCAAATTGGCAAACAATATGACTCCTTTTAATACCTATCCATAGTGGTTCATAGTATAGGCACAATGACAGATCTAAGAGGTTGGGGATTATGTCCAAACCCTGAGTACTTTGTACAAAAAATAAATTTATAAAAAAATATATTCTTTGTACAACTCTGTTGATATGTTGATATTATGTAATTTTGGGTTCTTCTTTAATAAATAAAATATTAATTTTTTTATTGAAGTCACGAAGTTATTTATTAACTTCTAAATTAGTAGAAAATACATTCTTTATGATACTCTATCGGTACATTAATAGTATATCAATATCACATGGGACTGAGTTTAATCTTTTGTGATAACTTGTCGATATATTGATACCCTATTGATATATCACATAGGGATGACGCTGACCTCAGTGCGCGAATTTTAATAGCAGGGGTATAAATGTAAAAGAATATATAAATATAAATAGTTTGCTTTAAAGGAGTATAAACTTAGTTTTTCCCTAGAAATATGATTTTGGGCTTGACGTTTGTGAAAGAAACGGGTAGTCTTTTTTTTTTTTTTGTGTGTAGAGTAGAATGTTTTTCTAAAACTTGTGTTCTACTCCCTCCATTCCATAATATAAGGAACTTTCCATTTTACACGGTGATTAAGAAATCATCAATATATTAATTAACTTTACTATTTTACTCTTCATTTATGTCAATGTATATTACATTAAGTTAGAAAAGCTCATTAATGCACTATGGTTGGGGTAAAATGGAAAAAAAAATTAATTCTATCCTAATTTAGTAAGTGCCCTTATAATATGAGACAAATATTTATAGAAAGATAGCCTTATATTATTAGATGGAGATAGTAATTGTTTAGAAAAAAGTTGATCTAAAATTTTCTTTCAACTAGAAAACTTAAGCACTTATTTTCTTTGTTAATAGTTTCATCTAAATGCTTTTGTCATTAATATTTTGATAAAAAAATGCACATATTATTACTTTTGAATAAAAAATATCTTTTTTTTTCTTCTAATAACTGTATTATTTCTTTAATGACAAAATAGAAAATATTTTAGCTTTCAATATTCTTTGAGTTGATGAATGATAAGTACGTACTAATACATTTACTTTAAATGTTCGGATAAAATTTACTAGGGCGCTTCAAATACAAACCATCTTTAAAACATTATCATGAAGTTAATGTTGATCATTTTTTCCATATTAACTATAAAATCAAGGAATATATTAGAAATGATTATCCTATTTCAATTAAAAAAAGATTAAATAATAAAAATATTTATATTTTACTATGAATATTTTAATTATTATCTAATAAAAAATAATGTTGCAATTACTATGATTTTATATATATGACTTATATTATTATTTTAAAAAGTATATGTGGTAATTTAATTTTAATTGATAAAAGGAGATAATAAGAAAAAGATTACTTTCCTCTTTTATGTTAGTTAATGTAATTCTAAAAGATTTTTTTTTAAAAAAAGTTCTTTAAAAATATTATGTTATTAAAACATTTATGCTTTCCAAAAGAAAAGAAACAATAACTTTTTTAGGAAAAAGGGTATCTTTTTAACACCCAAAAATAATAATAGGAGCAATTTTTGGATCAAACTATTATCAGAGAGCATTTTATTGAATTTTGCATAGTTTAAGATTTTTTTTTTTTACCATTTTTTCTATTTTTAAAAAAAGTTTAAGAATGTCATGCCCCGAGTTCACACCCTGGGCGTGGCCGATACCCAGAATCATTTTTGGTCTCGAGTGAACCACTTGGCCTGACTACTGTACTCAGCGAAAGACTCAAATAATAAAGGAAAGACTTAAAAATAATAAGCTAAGAATACTGAAATATCTCAATAAACTAAATAGTAAAAATATCTCAACAACAACTGAAAAAAAAATTTGAAACTCTTAACATACAGTGCACTCTAACTAGAATAGTCAAAACAATTGCTAAAAATAAATGCTAGAAAGAAAGCATAGACAAAGACTCCAAAGCCTCTGACCGGTAAGAGGCATCACCAATAACTAGATGGAAATGCTGGTCCTCAAAGTAGCATGTGCTACGGGACTCTGTCACATACATCTGCATCATCAAACAATGCAGGTCCAAAGGACGTCAATACGTGAAATGTACGATATGTAAAATAGTCAAAACGGGAACTCAGGATAAGGCACTATACTCAAAGTAACCAAAACATGTCTCGGAATAAGATAACATAAGTAATAAGTAAAGTGTATGCTGAAAGTAAAAACATATGCTGAAACTCTGAATATGGAGACTAATTTACTTTAGATTTGGGAGTTTCTCTAACAGACAACCATCACTATGAGCTTCGTGATGATACAATGTCTTGCCCTCGTTGCCAAAGTCGTGCCATACTTTGCCAAGGTAAGGAACGAAAACTAGGAGAGTGGATCCATCCCAAAATTGGGTCATCTCAGTGGCAAGTTGTGACACCCCACACCTTACAATACTAGTATAATAAAAATGAAGCAAGACATGGTTTGGTAAAACTAGGCTAATTTTCAAAAGTGCTTGAATCTGGTGTTAATGGGCTATATGTGCGTCTAATGCTTAAGAGGGTCGAGTGTAAACATGTTTTGTGTCGAATTGAGGAGATTACGTCCTTAAAATAAAGTGAGAGAATTGAGGTGCTTGTAGGACTTAGAATCTAGCAGGTGAGTCACCTACTTGCTTAGCTTAAAGTCACTAGTTAAACAGAGATAAGGCTCAACGTCGAAATTGTCCAAGTTCGATAATGAATAAAGTTCGTGTTAAGGGTGTAACTTTGGGCCATGATTTAATATCACATATGGACTATATTTACAGCCCAAGGATGATAGTAAAGAAGGCCCAAGGACATCATAAACTCTTGGATACTTTGGACCCAAAACTAAGTAAGAAATATTGGCAAAATAGGGAGCCCAAGTCCATCAAGTTGGTGCTCCAAAAAGGCCCAACTTTGAGTATCAAGCTAGTGGGTAAGCTACCTGATTATGTGTTGTATATGTTGCTCAAGAAGGCAAGAGAGAGTCATCATTATATCCCTATATAAAGGGCTCCAAAGCTGCTCCACAAGTTATAGTTCACTTGAACACAAACAAAATTAGATTGCTCTCTCTACTTTCTCTCAACTTTTCTCAACTTTGTGAAGCAGTCAAACGACTTCTTTAGGGTTCTTAAGGAGACTATACACCTTGAAGGCAAATTTAAGTAATTATAGTTGTGTGTTTAGTATAGTTTTATCATGAAAAACACGAAATAGATGCTAGCTACGCTGCTGAAATTTCTTGGACAGATTCTGTACAGAAAGTTGCTGCACCTTTTGCTTTTGTTTTGGTGATTTATATATGGTTTTTAAGTTATATTATGAAGAGAAATTGGTGTTCGTAACATGTGTTGAGTTATAAATATCACCATAAAGTTGCTTCCCTGATTTTGGTTTCATTTAACAAGCGCGTTTTATCGAGTTATTTCAAGCGTCATGTTGATTATAACTTGCGAGCTGTTGTGTGTGAAGCCTTTAGCTCACGTCCTTCATGACTTATTAAGTGATGTTATAGAACTATTTTTGGTCTATTTATATGTGTAAATGTTGAGGGAACAGTTTGGTTAAAGTTGGAATAGGTTTGTAGTTGTCAACATCGAAATGTAGCTAAGGAAGGTAACGTTATACTGTCTGTTTTTAGATGGTATGGAATTGCTATGTGTTGAACTTTGTGGGATATTGTAAGACTATCAAGAGGCTGAAACAAGATGTATATTACATATACATGAGAAGTTTTGTTTCAAAAATACGATTATAGTGAAAAGGTTGAGCGAAATGCCCTGACGTCGCTACTTTCAAGCTTGCTGCCCGTGTGTTGTTTTGTTATGTGATTGGGATGCCAAGGTGTATCTATTGGCTATTAATGTTAGTGTTATCCTTTATTATGTTGTAGATAAGTATTTGGAGGAAGGGAAGGTTATCTCTAGATAGTAACGAGGTCATACAATGAGGTATGTAAGATTATTTGATTTTGTATCACTTGACATGAAACATGGCTCTCTCCTTGATACATAAAGGCATTCACCAACTCCGACACAACTATTAACCATGTCTCCACTTTTGTACATGTTCATATGATCCCATACATAGTTACTTTTAAAATTGCGTACATACTTGGATCCAAAGTTATATGAGTTCTTTTACGGAGTAAAGTTCACAAGTTGTTCCAATTCATATGCATTTTATTATTTACGTAACGTACTCTTTTTACAGTCATGTTGTCCTGTGTGATTATCCACATGTCACATGTTACATATACAGTCTTACAACTCTAATATTATGGCCACCAAAAGAATCATATCAAAGGTAATTGAAAGATACAGAATACAGTTTGATGGGTAGAGCCCGAGGGGGTTCAATTATGAACCTAGCATAGGGACGATCCTAATACAGTTTGAATGGATGGAGCCTAAGGGGGTTCAATAAGAACCTAGCATAGGGACGATCCCGATATAGTTTACCACTGATCAGTTGGTCATATGATTACAACTATGCACAGATTTTATAGTATAGATTTTACAGCAAAGGTAAAGTGATATAAAGGACGTAAAGTACATGATTCCACAGCATAACTAAGGGTGGTCTCTGATATATCACAGTTGCATGGTTTCATTTGAGTTATTACTTTATATACAGTATATCCTACATTACATACTCAGAACATTATCCCATACTGACGTCCCTTACGGGAGACCTGCATTTCATGCTGCAGGTACAGGTGCTAGTAGATCTCTCCAGTAGGAGTACATGATATTTAGCTGCTGTCATCAAGCTCTAGGTTGCTTTGGGGCTTTGTACATGTCTAGAGCTTACATGTTTTTATTGCACAGTTTGTTGAGGCGAGGCCTGTCCCGACCCTTGTTAGATTTTTTTATTATTTATTTCGAGGCTTTGTAGATTATTTAAAGCATAGTGAATCATTTCTCGCACTTTAGGCAGCGTGGCCCCATCAGCCTAGTCGTATGCATTTCCTTTTAGCTTGTTATCACTGTTTATCTGCTTAAAGGCATGTCAAACATAGAATCTCCTTATAATATGTACATAACACATATAGTTACAGGTTGGTTCTCCCGAGCCTTATCAGTAACGGGTGTCGGTCTGCCCTACGGGACTTTGGGGCATGACAGAAGTGGTATCAGAGCGGGTCATCCTAGGGAGTCTATAAAGCCGTGTCCATGTAGAATCTTATTTATCAATGTGTTGTGCACCATATTTATAAGCAGGAGGCTACGTAGCATTTAGGAGTTGTTACTTTCTTTCCATTCTTTAGATCGTGCCATAAAGTAAAGTGTAATAGGTTCCCTATGTCTAATCCTTAATTGTTTTGTATAGCAAGTATGCTAGAAACAAGGCAGAACAAAGGTAAAGGGAAGCAAAAAGAAGTAGTGGTTGGTATACCCAGCCTAGCGAGACAGCAAAATGAGATTCGAAAGGAGTTTTTGTCACAGACATCTCCAATTCCTTCGGTTCCTAATGAACTAGAGAGTAGTGAAATTCCCCCAGAATCACCTGTTGATGTTACAGTGCAGGATCTGAGAAATGCCATTTAGCTATTGACCCGTATAGTTGCTGGTCAAGGTCAAAGACAGGAAGGTCCAGTTATGGGTACATGTGGTACAAATAGGGTAACGGGTACCAGGATACGTGATTTTCTTAATTTGGACCCTCCAACCTTCACTGGGTCAGATCCTAATGAAGACCCCCAAGACTTTATTGATTAGATTCAGCGTACTTTGGATGTTATGCACATGGGTGGTGTAGAAACAGTCAAGTTAGTGACGTATAGGCTGAAGGGTGTTGCTATATTGTGGTATGAAGCTTGGAGACAATTTAAGGGTATCGATGCACCTCAAACTACCTGGAAAGAATTCAAAGAGGCATTTCTTGACTATTATTTGCCATTAGAAATTTGGGAGGCCAGTGCAGATCAATTCCTGAATCTTTACCAAGGGAATATGAGTGTGAGGGAGTATAGCCTTCAATTTAATTCCCTATCAAGATATGCTCCTAATGTAGTTGCTACAATGGCAGATAGGGTCCATCGATATGTGGATAGGTTGGATACGTATCAGGTCAGAGATTGCAACATTGATTCTAAACAAAGATATGGACATAGCAAGAATGTAGGGGTTTGTACAGAAATTGGAGGACTAGAGGCAGAGGAGAATGACACAAGAGTTAGAAAGGGGGCAGGCTAAAAGATCTAGATCTACAGGGCAATTTACACCAACCCAAAGTGATTTTAGGCCTTGATCTTCTAATAGACCGCGTAGGCCATCATCTTCCTATTCTACAGTCAGTGCTCCACGATAACTTCAAGGTCCTCGAAGTAATTAGTTTGGTCAACAAGGTAAAGGGCAAGGTGCCCGGGCAGTGAATTACTCGACAGGCCAATCAATGACTCCTAGGCAGCCCTGTAAATAGTATGGAAGGAGTCATCCGGGTATATGTCGCGTTAGGACAAATGTTTGCTATTTGTGTGGTATGCCAAGGCACATGATAAGGGATTGCCCAAGGAGACTTATGGGTGGTATGGCATAATCTACTGGGTTAATTGTTGCATCATCATCATAGTTCCTTCAGTAGGTAAGGGTCAACAAGTACCTATGGGTCCTGGTAGAGGTGTTAGAGGGACAGCTAGCTCTAGCGGGGTCCAAAATCGCACTTATGCACTGGGAAGTCGATAGAATTTGGAAGCTTCACCTGATGTGGTCATAGGTACATTGTTCATCTTTTCACATAATGTACATGCATTAATTGACCCTGGTTCTACACTATCATACATCACTCCACTAGTTGCTGG
>JAOTQJ010123361.1:0-10501 GCA_025642045.1 Solanum sejunctum
GGATCTTATGAATAGGGTCTTTAAACCCTACCTTGATTTATTTGTTGTGGTCTTCATTGATGATATTTTGATTTATTCTCATAGTAAAGAGGAGCATACGGCTCATTAGAGGGTAGTGTTGCAAAGATTGAGGGAAGAGAAGTTGTATGCTAAGTATGAAAAGTGTGAATTTTGGTTTAAAGAAGTTGCCTTTCTAGGTCATGTGGTGTCGGGAGATTGTATTAAGGTGGATCCTAAAAAGGCTGATGTGATTAGAAATTGGCATAGACCATTGACCCCATCGGATATTAGGAGCTTCTTGGGGTTAGTAGGTTATTATGGGAGGTTTGTGAATGGGTTCTCCTCTATTGGTTCTCCCATGAAACAATTGACCTAAAAGAAGGCTAAGTTTGTGTGGATCGATGTGTGTGAAAAGAGCTTCCAAACCATGAAAGATAAGCTTATGTCCTCTCCTATATTGTCACTACTGGAAAGGCTAAAAGGATTTGTTGTGTTTTGTGATGTCTAGTTGGTTTGGGTTGTGTATTAATATAAAATGGTAAGGTAATTGCTTATGCATCTAGGCAACTTAAAGTGCATGAAAAGAACTATCTTGCCCATGATCTTGAGCTTGCCACCGTGGTACTTACATTAAAGATATGGCATCATTATTTATATGGGGTGTATATTGAGGTGTTCACCGACCATAAGAGTCTCTAATAAGTCTTTACTCAAAAATATCTCAACTTGAGGCAAATAAGATAGTTAGAACTTCTCAAGGACTATGACATGAGTGTACACTATCATCCGATAAGGCTAATATGGTGGCGGATGCTTTGAGTGGGTTGTCGATGGGTAGCCTTGCTCATGTTGATGATGGTGGCAAAGGGGTGGCTAGGGAGTTTTACCAGTTGGCTAGATTGGGGGGTAGGTTGGAAGAGGTTGATAATGGGGGGGGGGGGTTGTTGTTGATGGTTCTAAATCTTTTTTGGCTGAGGAGGTGAAAGCTAAGTAAGATCTTGACCCCACTTTGTTGGAATTGAAGGCATTGGTAAAAGATGGTTAGGTGGTGGTTTTCTCCCAAGGGTGAGATGGTGCCCTTAGGTACTAAGGTAGGTTGTGTGTACCTTATGTTGATGGCTTGAGAGAAAGTATCCTTGATGAGGCTCATGGTTCGTCCTATTCTATTCACACTGGTTCTACTAAGATATATAGAGATTTGAGAAAGGTATATTGGTGGGTATGCATGAATAGAGATATTTGCCAAATTTGTTTCTGGTTGTCATAATTGCTAACAAATCAAAGCCGAACATAAAAGGCCTGGTGACTTAACCCAAGACATAGAGATTCCTACCTGGAAGTGGGAAGAGATTAATATAGATTTTGTTGTTGGGTTGCCCATGACTAGAAAAAGTTTTGATTCCATTTGGGTTGTGGTTGATAGGATGACAAAATCTGCTCACTTTCTAACGGTTAAGACTATATGAGGTTGAAGATTATACTAAATTGTACATTTTAGAATTGGTGAGATTGCATGTGGTGCCCTTGTCTATCATATCGGATCGTGGTGCTCAATTTACTTCACACTTTTGTAGGTCCTTCCAAAGGGGTCTTGGTAAATAAGAGTTAAACTTAGTATATTCCACCCTCAAACCGATGGCCAATCCAAAAGAACTATCAAAACTCTTGAGGACATGCTTAGGGCTTGTGTTTGGAGTTTAGGGTTAGTTGGGATGATCATCTCCCGTTGATTGAGTTCACTTATAACAATAGTTATCATGCTAGCATCAATATGGCTCTTTTTGAGGCCCTCTATTGCGGATGTTGTAGATCACCTTTTGGGTGGTTTGTGGTTGGCGAGGTGGCTTTGTTAGGACTAGATCTAGTTATGGAGGCTTTTGAGAAGGTTGTGATGATTAGAGAAAGGTTGAAGATGTCTCAAAGTCACCAAAAGTCCTATGTCAATGTGAGGAGAAGGGATCTTGAATTCAAAGTTGGTGATTCGGTTTATTTAAAAATTTCACCCATGAAGGGTGTGATTTATTTACTTAAAAAGGTTAAGTTAATCCCTAGATATGTGGGTCATTATAGGGTGATGTGAAGGATTGGTAAGGTGGCCTATGAGTTAGAATTGCCAAGTGAAATAGGATTGGTTCATCTGGTCTTCCATGTGTCTATGTTGAGGATGTGTGTGAGTGATCTGAATGCTATTGTGCCTCTTGATGTTGTAGGGATAGTTGAAGACAACTTGACATATGAAGAATTTCCAGTAGAGATCTTTGATGTACAAGTGAAGAGGTTGAGGAACAAGGATGTTGCTTCCGTTAAGGTCATTCGGAGGAATCAACAAGTCAAAAGTGCTACATGGTAGGCCGAAGCGAACATCCAAAAGTGATACCCCTATCTTTTCCATTCTACTCAAGCCTAAGGTACTAATTCTAAGTCTTATATGTGATTTCATGTCTCATATTTCAGACCCTATGTCATTTGCTTGCATTCATGTTTATATTGACAAAGTTCATGGTGATTTTACACTTACATTGAGATTTTGAAAATGGTATTTTAAGAGTGTTGTTGCATTATTGTTGGGGATAGTTCTTCATGATTACTCTTCTCATATATGTTTTTCAGAAATTCGGGGATGAATGTTCCCAAGGGGAAATTGAAATCACCCCAAAAAGTGCTCGAAAATATGCCTCAGAAGTGCTCAGAATCTTAGTTTCCATATATCTAAAAATTCATGCGTGATATCAAAAATACAACTACATATTTTTGTTTAGGGGATCATATTGGGTAGAAAATGGGTCCAACCCCGATTTACGAGCAACTGTAGTATAATTTGAAAATCATAAAAATGCAATTTGGCGCGCTACAGTGTTTTTATTGCCCAGTTCTGTTGAGTCACTCCAAGGTCTTTGAGTCTTGGGCCTAAGCCTTATCATAAGTGAAAATACCCATACTTAGCCTTATATCACCCTCATATCATTTAATACATTCCCAAATACTCCATTTAACACTTAGACAATATTTCATCTCCAAATTTCAAGTCACAAAACTAATCCGGATCTTAAGGTTCTCATTCAAGCTTCAAGTACCCATCTCCAATCTTCTTCAAGGATTCTCCAAGGTCAAGGTATGTGGGTTTCTTTATGGGTTCCTTTCACCCATGAATCCTAAACTTTCTTTTACCTAAAATTGTATGATTTAAAGTTTATTTACTCATAGGTCTTGCTTATTATGAATATTACTGCACAATATGCTGGGGTTTCATAAAATTGTGATTGTTTTAGCATGTTTTGAGCTATAAATCTAAGGTGTATTATGAGATTTGATGAACGCTTTTGATGTATATTGCTTGAGGTATTAACAAGTATCTATTAAAGTTTTTACATTGGATTTTCTAGCATGACTCCACTCTTGAAATGTATGGTTTTACATTAGCACTACACACTAGGCAAGTGTTTGTTAAAATGTTCGGGTTATGATTTCTTTAGGAATTAAAGGTCTAATGCATCTCTTGTGAGTTGAATGACTTTTTTATGATGATGAAAGTAATGTATGCATATGATATTATCTCTATAGTGTTGGGACTTGACCAAGCCTCGCTCATGAGGTTGTATGCCTAGGTAACCTTGTTGAGGGCTTTGGACCTCAATCTCCTCGCTTAGAAGGTGGTAGGCCCATGCAACTATGTTGAGGTGTTTGTACCTTGATAACCACATTGAGAGGTTTGTAATTCATCAACCATGTTGGGGGGGGGGGGCGGTTGTACCTCATCAACCATGTTGAGGGGTTTGTAACTCATCAACCAATTGAGGGGTTTATACTTCGTTCGCCTCTCCAAGGGGGTAGTAGGCCTTGGATATGCACAAATAATGATTATTCCTTACACATGCATTATTTATTTATATGCATGGTTTACAACAAGCATCTTTCATTCATGCATATTGTTATATGTTACTCATTGCCTATGGTTATACATTTTGATTATTTTACTTATCTCTTGTTGCATTGAATCCTACATACTTAGTACATTCAAACGTACTAATACATACTCTATGCCTACATGATGTCACCATGTAGGAATCAGAGCCACACTAGCGCATCCTCATCTATGTGGCTAGTACGATTTATCCCAAGCTTGTTGGTGAGTGCTCTATTCCGAGGATGATATTTATGATCTCATGCTATGTTCTAAGACTATCTTTCTTTTATGTATAGACTATGAGGGTTAGCCCGATTGCTTGTCTTTGCCCCGGCTAAGTTCTATGGTTAGAGGTGTTGTTGGACAAGTTATGAATCTATGCTATGAGCCTTGACTCTCTTGTCCTTGATATTTATGTTATAAAGCTTCCCCTTAGTATTTTATTGCCCTTATTTCTAATCTATTATGTCATTTACTTTCTTCCACGACCACTGATGTGTAATGATATGTTAAGAGGCTTGCTTGGGGTCCCTTCGAGTTCCCCATGCACCATGTCACATCTAGGTCCAAGGCTTGGGAAGTGATGGTTTTCTTGAGCCCTTCAGCATTTCTACTCTTATTGGTGAGTCCATTCTAGCTGAAAGGATATATAGAGATTGCATAGTATCTATCTATCATAGTGATACTTTGGATTAGATGAGTTAGAGATGATTGACTTTGATGTGATTCTTAGCATGGATTGGCTTCATGCCTATTCTGCCTTTATTAATTATAGAACCTGAACTGTCAAATTCCAATTTACAAATGCACCTGTCATAGAGTGGAAGAGTGATTCTATTGCACCTAAGGGTTGCTTTATTTCCTACCTTAAGGTCAAAAAGATAATTTCTAAAGGATGTATCTATCACCTCGTACGAGTCAAGGATGATGATGTAGAGTCTCCACATTTTGTGTTAGTTCCAGTTGTCAATGAGTTCTCCTATGTCTTCCCTGATAATTTACTAAGAGTCCCTTCTGATAGATAGATTGACTTTAGGATGGATGTTCCGCCTAATACTTAGCCTATCTCTATTTCGTCATATAAAATGGCTCCTACTAAGTTGAAAGAACTCAAAGAGAAGTTAAGAGAACTCTCGCATAAGGGAATTATTAGGCTGAGTCTCTTTCCATGGCACTCATGTCCTATTTGTTCAAAAGAAAGATGGCTCCATAAGGATGTGTATAGATTATCGCCAGCTGAATAAGGTGACCATTAAGAACAAATACCCCTTTCCAAGGATTGATGACATATTTCACCAACTTCAAGTTGCCTCTATTTGCTGCAAGATAGACCTCAGATCAGGCTATCTCCAGTTGAAAGTGAGAGAATGTGACATCTCGAAGAGGATATTTCCAACTCGATATAGTCATTCGAGTTTCTAGTAATGTCCTTCGAAATGACCAATGCTCCTGATGCTTTCATGGACTTGGTGAATAAAGTATTCAGATAGTACCTTGATATATTCATGATTGTGTTCATTGATGATATTTTGATATACTCCAAAGATGAGGAAGAGCATGCCGGTCACCTCCAAGTTGTTCTTCAGACCCTTAGAGATAAGGAGTTGTATGCCTAATTTTCAAAATATGAGTTCTATCTTAAATCAGTCTCATTCTTGGGTCATGTTGTCTTGGGTGATGGTATATGAGTTGATATGCAAAAGATTGAGACAATTAAGAACTAGCCTAGACCCACTCGTACAATTGACATAAAGAATTTTCTGGGTTTATTGGTTACTACTGCAGATTTTTAGAGTGATTCTCTTCTTTATCCTTGCCATTGAATAAGTTGCCTCGAAAGAAAACTGACTATCGGTGGTCTAATGAATGTCAGAAGAGTTTCCAAGAATTGAAAACCATATTAATGACTGCACCAGTATTGACTCTACCTGAAGGGTCGAATGATTTTGTGATCTATTGTGATGATTCTAGAGTGGGATTGGGATGCGTTCTGATGCAGAGAGGTAACGTCATAGACAATGCTTCCAGACAACTCAATAACCATGAGAGGAACTATCAAAGACATGACTTAGAATTGGTTGCGGTCTTGTTTGCACTTAAGATTTGGTGACACTATTCATATGGAGCCATGTTGACGTATTTATAGACCATAAGATCCTACAATATGTATTCACCCTAAAAGAGCTTAACTTGAGGTAGAGGATATGGCTTTAATTGCTCAAGGACTATGACATGAGATTCCTTCACCATCCTAGTAAAGCTAATGCATTTGCTAATGCTTTTAGCAGGTTATCTATGCGAAGCACTGATTATGTGAAAAGGAAATGAAATAGTTATTCAAAGAGGTTCATCAACTGGCCAATTAGGAGTTCAACTAGATAAATCGGGCGAATGAGGAGTTCTTATGCATAATGGATCTGCATCATCTCTAGTAGTAAAGGTGATGGAGAAACATGATCAAGGTCCTATTTTATTATAGTTTAAGGCGAATGTGTATAAGAAGAAGGTAAAGAGGGAGATGGAGTATTGAGGTATCAAGGTAGATTGTGTGTTCATGATGTTGATGGTGTTCGATAAAGGATCATGGAAGAGGCCCATAGTTCCAGATATTATATCCATCCAGGGTCTACCAAAATGTACCAGGACTTGAAAGAAGTCTGCTGGTGGAGTGGAATAAAGAAAGACATTGCTAATTTTATTTCCAAGTGCTGGAATTGCCAACAAGTTAAAATTGAGCACCAAAGGCCATATGTAGTAGCTCAAGTTCGCAAGTTGAGAACCAAAGAGGTTGCATCTATAAAGATGTTCTGGAGAAGTCAATCTATTGAAGAGGCTACATGGAAAGCTAATGAGGATATGAAGGCTAGATACCTTTAACTATTCGTGCCTTCTAATGATGAAATTGATGATAACAATTCATTTTTTACCCTCTGAGTTACTTTTTTATTATAGAGTTGAGTTACCATCTCTGAGTTGATGTTCTTCTTGAGTCTATGAGTATTTGAACATGTATGTCTTTAATTTTATTCATGACTAATGATGTTGTTAGAGGTAGTCTTTCAATTCTAAATCTAAGTTGAGATTGATTTTTAAAGTATGAGCATTTGAGTATTTTAGTTCCTTCTTGATAGGTCTCCTAGTTGCTCATAATTCGAGGACAAATGATCAAAGAGGGAGATATTGTGACACCCTATAACTATATCCTCCTGTATACCTATGTCTCAAGCCTTAGTCTGATATACGGGAAGTGTATTAGGGTCATAAATAACCTCTAGTATTTAGTCGAGTTCAAAACTTTCTATAAATTGAGTTTCTAGTGCTAGGTTATGTAAGGGTCAACTTTAAATGATCATAATTCCTATCACACAATGAATAAGATGTCCTATGACCTATATAATGAAATCCCTTTGAATTAGCTTTCCAACTCAACTATTTTTACCTTATGTAGAGTTCGGATTAAAAGGTTGTGGCCATTTTACTGGAGACTGCCAATTATAGATCTGTTCTATGAAACCTCTTTATGGGTTGTAAATTGAATTATGAATCGTCAACTAATTTTTGGAAAAAGTTCATGAAACTTCAATTTCTTGTCCCAGACAATATGAACACAGTAATGAGTCATAAAATCTTCTACAGGTCATAAAATGGGGTCATAAAGGTGAACTAGAGATCCTGAAATTAGGCTAAAACTTTACGGAAGGGTCCGTACAAGCCATAGAACTTCCTATGGCCCATAAATGGGCCCAGAGATGACTTTTGACAGCTTTTAAAGAAAGGTTATTTTGGTTCTTTCCCTACCCTTTCGAAGCCTAGGATTGACGTTTTTACACCTAGATAAAGCCCTAAACATATCAGTTTAACACTTTGATGCTAAAATAATCTCTCAAAACATAGAAGCAAGGTTTGAAGAGAGAAAAGGGCTTAGGGTTTGAAGGAAAACTTGAGAGTTCTTCCAAGCTATTTCAAGGTTCAAAACTTTCAGGTATGTAAGGTTAACCAAAATATTGATTCTACTTTTCCATGTTCCCCAAACTCGGATTAATGGTGTCGTGAGTAAATTGAGTCTACCATGAATGTTTCTTGAAGGTCTTTTCTTAAAGTATAATGTATTCCTATAAAATCTTACATGAATTATTATTTTTATGATTTGATTACATGAATTTCATGACTTTACCTTACTATATGAATCCTAGCATAATTTTTTAGTATTTTGCACATATTTTACTTACATGAGCATGCTATGGAATCCCTGAAGGTTTAATTATAAATTTGTTCCCCTAAATGCTATGAGATAGAATGGTGCATGATTGAGTCCTGATGAGTCAAGAACTGAACCTAAAAATGATGTAACCAAAGGTTTGATAGTTGATGTGATGAGTCGAGTTGATTAATGTCCAATGAGACTAGATGAATGAGTTAACCATAGAGTTGATATCTTACGAAAATATTGAGTCTTGGGAGGATGAGTGAGCAAAAATTGAGTAAAAGCAAGTCCAAATCGAACTCAATAAATATGTAACTGGCATATGAGAGGATTGGCCGTAAAATCGAATGTGTCCTATTGTCCCAAAATGTATACTTGATGTTACTGATGTTGGATCCATTGATGGGATGTCCTATTCTCCGATAGGGTATTAGATAGATATGGAAATTACATCACTTCATTGAATCATCATCGGCTCACAGATGAATGGTTTTCGGTTAAAGATATTCACAAATAAGACTTGATAGTACACTGAGGAGACGTAGATGGTCGATGAGTAGTTATTGTCTATACTGCATTCTTACTTTAGACTCTCGATATGATGATTAAGTTTCCTGTTTCTTGAGCTGATGTGATCCTTCCTTTACATAATTCTTTTTGGCTATTTTACATGGGCATACATTCCACATGATGGCGTCTAATTGGGCCTACATATTTTCATGATGCAGAGTCAAGTACTAGAGGTCATCAACAAGCGTCCCATTTCGGAGGACATCTTATTTCTTTTCTAGATTTGAGTCTAGACTTATTTTATTTTGCTTAGAGGAAGCCATAGTTCTATCATTGGCACCATTATTCTAATGTTTTAGAGGCTTCATAGACTAAACTGTTGAGTTATGATTGGATGTTATGTTGGCTAGCTTTCTTTCATACTAATCTTGTTTAGTTGTGAATGAGATGATTGGCCTTTGGCCTTAATTAAATTATTGCCATTTCCTTTGTTTACGTATTCTTATACATTAATGTCTTCCATTTTCACAATGTGATTGAACAAATATGATAGGGCCGAGTGATTCGCTTGGGGGTTAGCAATAGTCTCTGAGTGTCGGCCACACCAATGGTACCCTCCCAAGGCATGACGTGACCTACTTTTCGTGACCTATAAAATACTCTCCCAAATCTGATTTTACTCAAAAACATTATGGGGGTTTGTCACGACCCAACCCAGGGGCCGTGATTAGTGTCGGTTGGGCACCCAGACAAACACTAAACCGGATTTCCATTCACAATAACTAAGGAATTTCTCAAAATTTCGACAGAGTTTCCTCTGTTTTACTGACTACCCAAACCTGCAAACAGAAATCCAGCATGCCACAAACATTCATAAATAAATATATACATAAGCGGGTCAACAAGGTCACCGCTGTCGTAAAACCGCCCAACAAAAGTATTATACATACGTAATCATTTCGCACGAAACGTACCACACCCACATGTATCCACAGACCCCTATACATACAACCAAAATCATAAGACGGGACAAGGCCCCATCGTACCCTCGAATATGCATAAATGCAAAGACGAATAATAAGGAAACATGCATATACCAGCAGACTGCTCCTAAGGCAAGGGAGAACCTCAACGGTAGGCGGAGATCCTCAGTAGACAGATATCTAACCTATTCGTCTGTACATGCGGGCATGAACGCAACCCCCTAAAGGAGGGGGTCAGTACGAAATGCATACCAAGTATGTAAAGCGAAAAGTACAAAATATGAATGGAAATAATAATTCTAACAAAATGTGTAACCCAAACCTGTATGCAAACATAAACGAATATTTCTCTTTTTAAACCATAAAAATAATGCGTATCAGACGAGAACGATGGCGACCTCCAAACTCGCACTATAGCACAGCCTAACACTAGAAATTTCAAATCTCTGACAACTCCAACACAAGTCCCAACGGTAGCCCAAGTGAGCCGAGGCGAACAGCGGCCAAGAACTCACGTCATAGGATAGGTGAACCAGGGCGATGCCGCCAAGCGTTCACGTATCGTAATGTATAAAGGTCATCATGCCCATTTATTGAGCCGAGGCGACTTCTATGAGCTGAGGTGAACTCGGCCCAGTACCCACACGTCATGATGCCATCTCAAGCCCAACTCCTTATGTATCCACGCTAAGCAAAGTCGGCCCATGGGCAAACCGACCTACCATATCCAACCTACTTCAGAATATATATATATATACATATAATTATACATGCGCACGAAATAACCGGCCCGGAAACTAGTGAATGAGGCCAAAAGGGCACAAACAGAGTCGTGAGAATCATATGCATAAAAACTAGTTTCAAAAACTTAGAAATATGTAAATTTATCATTTATGAAAT
>JAOTQJ010123393.1:0-42744 GCA_025642045.1 Solanum sejunctum
ATATGTGCTAGTTTTATCATATTTACATATTGTCATGTGTTACTCTTTGTTAGTCGCACCTGTTGTTCCCTTCCCCTGCATTTTTATTTTGTCATATCTAGTTCTTTCTACTAATGGATTTTGAGCTGAGGGTTTTAAGAAACAACCTCTCTACTTCTATGAGGTAGCGGTAAGGTCTGCGTACAGGTTACCCTCCCCAGACCCCACTTGTGGGATTTCACTAGGTATGTTGTTGTTGTTGTTGTTGAATTACTAAAACTTACCTCAAATATTTTTATCCATCAAATCATTGAAATATGATCATAAAAAATTTGTTAAGGATAAACTAATATCTTTTGTAAAATATATTTTCCTTAAACATTTTCTACCAAGTGTGCCTTTGTAACAAATTAACTATTGTTCTTCCATCTCCAAAAATAATTACAGAATATTCTTTTTCAAATTTCAAATTGAATTTTAGAAACTTTAAATATTTGAAGGAAATAAGTAAATGACAAGAGGAAATGACACCAATGCTGAAGACGAGGGATATTCCAAGGACCTCGATTGAGAATATAATCATTATGTTTCTCCATCATTGTTTTTTCATAGTGCTTTTTTCATATTGTGTGTCTTAATATTTTGCATTTTTCTGTCCATTTCTTGTTATTGTACTTTCTATTTCAATTATTTATGGATGTTGTTCTATTTTATTAAAATAAAAGCACAAAAGTTGTTTAGACAACAATTTACTTTATCAATCATTGGACTAAGTTGAATTTTTGTTTTTAGCCTGTACATTTTATTTCACTTCAATTTACCAATGCAGGTTATTTTATACAAAATGTATTTTGTGTGCATATAAGAATTTAGGAACTAATACTGTGCATATAGAAACCTATTCAAATCCATGAAACAAAAGCATAATCCTTATAAACTTCCCAAATAAATGTTCTAGTTTCAACATACAACTTTTATCTAATTCTCTCTGTATTCTCCTCCTTTAACCTTCATTGTTGTCCCCCATTGCATCTCCTCCACCACTCCATCTCTTTGAATAATTTATTATTTGAAGTTGTTGATAAAGGTTGTTCGAATATGAAGTTGTTGCAATAGAGCTTCATTTTAGATGTGAAATCAAATAGAGTTTATTGATCTGATGTGTTTGATGAAGGAGCTTAGACTTTTGTTTAACTCGATAAAATATTTATATTAGGATTATTTTATAATTAATGGTACGTTTTAGAAATAGAAGTTGCTAGTGGCCACATAATAGAGTCTCAGTGGTTTTTCTAACTTTGGCAACAATTTTAAGCAATTGTTAGTAGTTTAGCTTTTGAACATGAAATTTTTAATTTTGAAATCACAAATTTTGTTTTTAGTGTATTACCAGTGCATACTTGATTAATAATCAGTATATAATTAGGATATATTAATGTACAATGTATATGTATTCATATCTCATATTTCTTTAAAAAAAATTCTTTTAGAAGAAATGTATAAATTGAATTTTGGAATCTTGTTATAGTGGAGGACTGGAGATGGAAAAAAAGAGAATAGTTGATGGTTATATCATATGAAGGAGTAGGGATTCCTTATGGTCAATTTTACCTTTTCTCTACAATATTTTATGTTATAATTCAATTGGTAAACTATTGAAAAGACCTTGAACATTATTTGAGTGTCCACTTAAAGGGTGTTTTTAAATTGATGGTGTACATTTATATCTATGATACTCTTCACATTCTTTCCATCACATTTGTGAAGAGTATTTTTTTAAAATAAATATTAATTTAGTGGAGAGTATAGACAGGGAGGAAAATAGGGAACATAAGGAGAAATATAAGACCTTAAAGAAAGATGTGTATGCTATTTGTACATGACATATTATTTATTGACAATATTTACAAGGGAATATTTTGTGGTATATGCTATTTGCAGAACACATACTATTGATTGACAAAACATAGTAGGGATGTTGATTAGCTAGAAGTTTGGAGATAGACACTACAGTCTGAAAGGTTTCTGCTGAGCAAGACGAAGGTAGAGTACTTATTATGCAAGTTCAGTGATGTTACCTATGAGGTAGATATGAAATTCAAGATTGATACTTAGGTATTCTCCATCAGAGAAAGTTTCAGGTGTCCTGGATCTATAACTATCACGATTCAAAATCTTGAGTCATGATGACACCTATTATGTCCCACCGGCAGGTAAGCTAGACCGTAACTCGAAATTGCTAGTAATGGGTTTAAGGGTAGAAAAATTAGCTAAGAGTCATAAATTACAGAAATTATAATAGTAACAAGGAACCAACACTAAAATAGAATAATAATATACATACAATAAAATAATCCCTCGTAGAACCTAGAAGTCACAAGTACATAGCTATTACGATAAGATACAATCCCTAACTGGGCAAAAATAATATATACATATATATATATATATATATATATATATATATAAGCATGGCTAATCTCAAAAAGAGAGAGATGGGACACAAGTGCTGAGGGAGATTGAAATGATATGAATGCCAGATGCTCACCCAAGTCTCTAGAAAAGCCTGCAACTAGCTAGATAGCATTAACGTCGCCAACTCATGCTAGGATCTGTATCACAACGCAGATGCAAAGTATAGTATAAGTAGCAAAAAAGGTGCCAAGTAGAAATCATAGGCCGACTGAGCAAGAACAGTAAATAAAGCAAGAAGAATGATAACACAACACAACAAGGATAAGAAGGAGTCTATCTAACCTAAACCTACATACTTATTAGGTTCCATAAGGCCATCAGGTACACCCACACACTAGGTAATTAACTATGCAACTGAAGCCTTATTCAACCAAGTACACCAAATACTAGTAAGCACGGACCTTGAAAGAGGGAGCAAAGCACAAAGCCCGAACCTTTAACACATAGATATGGGCCCATCAGGAACAATGTTGATCATGTCAAATTCCATAAAGAATGGAGCACAACGCCTAGAACTGTAAAGATATGGTTGTAACACCTAATGGTGATTAGTGCCGATTGGGCACCCAGACAAACATTAAATCGAATTCCTAACTATAATAGCTAAGGAATCTATCAAAATTTTGACAAAGTTTTCTCCATTTTACTGACTAACCAAACCTGCAAACAGCAACCCCAGCATACAACAAACATCAATACACATATATATGCGGGCCGACAAAGTCACCGCTGTGATATAACCGCCCAACAAATGTATCATACATATGTAGTCATACAACATACAATATCCCACACCCATATGTATCCACAGATCTCTACACATACGAATTGAATCATAGGATGGGACAGGGCCCCGTCATACCCTCAAATATACATAAATGCATAATATAGAAAATAATTGTACATGCATATACCAAAACAAAAAATTTTTCCTTGGTTATTGTAGCAACCCGAGAGGTTGCTAGACTGTTCCGGCTTCTCTCATTTTTTTCTAAGTATGGGACTCTTGCACAAGAGATGTATGTACATATATATATATAGGCACTCAAGTTCCACTTGGACCAATCAAAAAAACCACAACATATGACCCCACTAACAATTTTAAATCTTAAAGACTACACTTTAGATTAAATTTATATTTAGTCCCAAACTTTACCAAATTAAACCAATTAAGGACTTACAGGTTCTAACTTACGGGTTCTAACTTACATGTTCTAACATTCTCCCCCCTTAAGAACATTCGTCCTCGAATGTCATACTAACCATGCAAGCTTTGTCTATAACACCATATCTGACAATGAATAACTTAGTTATCATACATCGTGATTGATAAGGAAAATGAATTACCTGAAGATACAGAAAATAAATAAGGGTATTTCTTCTTCATTTGCTCCTCCGCTTCCCAAGTCAGCTCCTCTCTATTATTATTGTACCACAGCACTTTAACTGAGACTACATTCTTGTTTCAAAGTTTCCTGACATGACGGTCTAATATAGCGACAAGTTGTTCCTCAAAAGTCAGTTCCTCCGTAACGTGTCTTTCCATGCTCCATTTATAAATCTAAGACCGAATTTGCGATCAGTGCAAAAAATTGAGTCAAAAAATGGTTTCGACTTGATTTTAACGCCCCCGAGTCAAATTAAATTTTTCCAAAAAAATAATAAAATAGTGAGCTTTTCGCACCCCTTCCGCGACGCGCTAGAGATGCAAAATCACACTTGTTTCTTTTTTAAAATTTTGACGAAATCTGAGAATTTGCGAAAACTAGTCATTTTACACTCCAGTACAAAAATGTGTTGTTTCTTTTCTTTTAATTAAAAAGGGTAGTTTCGACCTTTTGTACACCCCATAGTTCTAAACTAGTCAATTTTAAGTCAAATTTAGGCCCTAAACTCTTATTTTACACCTTCATTCTTTCAAAAACGCTCTCAAGAACTCACACACAAGGAAATCAAGATCGTAATAGGGCTCAAGAATTCTTTCCAATTCTTCAAGAATTCTTTTCCCTGGTATGTAAGGCCACTCTAAAATTATTTTTGAGAATATTTTAGATAACATAACTTAGTTTTTATCCAAGAAGTTTCAAGCACTAGTTAAGATTAACTTCATGTAATTTCTATGAAGTTTAGTAAATTTTCAATTTTACGTATAGATTCTTGCTAAAGTATGAGAGTTCTTGATTCTTTACTTGTTATATATAGTATTGAAACCAAGATTTATAGTCAAGAAGGGTTTCCTGAAAATTTCATGTGGGTCTCAAGAACACCCATAAAGCCTATAGCTTTGAGATAAATTAAATAATTATTTTCTTAAACTATTTTTGCATGTTTGCTGACTAACCTATATGTTTAAGAATATTTGAGAAGATAGAAATTGTCAATCAAGTTAAAGAATTCAGTCAAGAATGTTAAGTAGTAAGTTGGGCTAAGTCCCTGAAAGATCAGATTTCAAGAATTCATAATCTTTAAGTATGAGGTATAAAAAGATTATTTTTGGGAGTAGTATTGAGTACCGATATGAGTGAGGGTAGAATTAATTACTCAAACTCATAAACTATGTAGCTAGCATAGGATAGGATTGTACCACAGTACCTTCCTCATAGCCACTAAGATGGCCCAGTTTGGGATAGATCCACTCCCCTAGTTCTTCGTCCCCTACCCCAGAAAAGTACGAGATAGCGCTGGCAGCATGGGCAAGAAGTTATATTGCCACGAAGCTCATAGTGGCGGTTGTCAGTTAGAGAAACTCCCCAAGCTAAGAAGATATATTTTACTTACAAGTTTTCAGCATGTTAATTTCAGCTTATAAGGTGTCTATTAATAATTTTATTTCATTATGAGTTATGTTTATGTCTTTTTGTGAAATATTATGTTATTCTGAGTTACTATTTTGGCCATCTTACATACCGTATATTCTATGTACTGACGTTCTTAGGACCTGCATCATTTTATAATACAGACGCAGGTGATAGAGTTCCTCAGTAGCCTCTCCGTTGAGAACTAGACAACTTCCAGTCATTTGGTGAGGCCTCTTCTCAGTCAGGGGCTCATGAGTTACTTATCTTTTATTTCAGCATTTATTTTAGTTCTTGCTATGTGGGGACTATCCCAGTAGTCCTTTTAGACAACTTTACTTTAGGTTCCATAGACTATGTATCAGTGTTCTAGCTCTAGTTTATTCAGTTATTGCTTGTGAACTTTTACATTCAGTTTATGTAGACAATTCTAGTTTAGCTTGTTCCCTTTACAGCCTTTCCCACTGTTATTTAAGTCTTTCGCTGAATAAGTAGCTAGGCCAAGTGGTTCGCTTGGGATCAAAAATAGTCTTCGAGTACTGGCTATGTCCAGGGTGTAGGCTTGGGGCATGACAAACTTGGTATAAGAGCATAGTATTCAAGAGTCATAGGGAGTCTACGGAAGCGTGTCTACTAGAGTTCGTATTATGGGTGTGAAGCGCATCACATCTATAATGGAGAGGCTACGGGGCATTAGGAAGTGTCATTATTAATTGTGATCCCTTGTCTTGTGCTTCAGAGTATATCTCTATAAAGTCCCTTCTACCTCGTGCGTTCATACCATGTTTTTCAGATCATGCCTCCTCACAGAGCTAACGGGCCAGTAAGGGGCAGAGGGCGCCCATCCAAGAGAAATACAAACCAGCCTGGCTGAATTCCTATGGAACTTAGAGGTCCAGTTGTGCTTGTAGAGCAGCCACAACAAGCAGATATCTCCAATATTGAACTTCACTTGGCCATCCAGACTTTGGCTTAGGCGGTCACTACATAGGGAGTTTGCCAGGGACATAGAAGAAATGATAAGTCGAATACCACCAGAGTTAGGGAGTTTCTGAGGATGAATCAACCAGAATTCATAAGGTCCAATATGAAGGAAGATCCTGAGAACTTCATTGAAGATCTCTAGAAGGTGTTCCAGGTTATGCGTATAGGTGATGCTAAGCGGGTTGAGTTGGCGGCCTACCAGCTCAAGGGGGTAGCTAGACTCTGGTTTGATCATTGGAAAGGAAGTAGGGTGGATGGGGTGCCAATGGTGAGTTGAGTGGTATTTGAGGAGGCCTTTTTGGGACAGTACTTTCCTAGATAAATGAGGCAGGCTAAGGTAAGGGAATTTATGAATCTAAAGCAGGAGAATATGGGTGCATAGGAGTACAACCTCAAGTTTACTCAACTGTCTCGTTATGCTCCAACTGTGGAGGTAGACATGCATACTAGGATGGATCTTTTTGTGAATGTGATGCTGATTAGGGATATGAATATAAGTCGCTTTATGAGATATGTGTAGAGGTAGAGGAGGAGAAAATGTAGGAAGGGAAGAGTTTAGGAGCAAGAGGGCCAAGACATCAGGCCAGGAGACAAGTAAGAGGGTGGCTAGAGGTGGAAATCACTCATCGTTTTAGGCTAAGATAGTCGGACTATCACCTTCATCCTCTAGTTCACCTGCACCGAGAGTTAGAAATGAGTAGGGATCATAACATCGCAGGTTTCTGGGTAGCCAGTCACAAGATAGCATAGCTCAAGGAACGAACCATTATCCTACTTGTGGTAACTGTGGCAGGTCTCATCCCGGAGAGTACCTTATGAGCACAAATAGTTGTTTCAAATGTGATAAGGTGGGGCACTTCCTGAAGTATTGCCACATGGGGAAGTAGAATATGAGATATAACAAATCATAAATAATTTCTTCAGCACTACTGGGTAAGCCACCTCACAGGGGCACTTCACCAGGAACAAGCGGGGGCACAAATTGTTTATATGCCATGGGCACTAAACAGGAGTAAGAGAACTTACTAGATGTGGTTATGGGTATGCTCAAAATTTTTACTTATGATTTCTACGCATTATTAGACCCAGGAGCCACATTGTCATTTGTAACCCCATATGTAGATGTGAAGTTTGGGGTCAATCCAGAATGCCTTCTTGATCCTTTCAGCATTTTTGCTCCTACTGGAGAGTCTATTTTAGCCCAAAGAATATATAAGGGCTATCCAGTCTCAGTTTATCATAAGACTATTGTAGCTGATTTGGTGGAGTTAGACATGGTAGATTTCAATGTCATCCTAGGCATGGATTGACTTCATGCTGAGAATGCCTCCATAGATTGCAAAACCAGGGTAGTCAAATTTCAATTTCCTAATGAACCAATATTAGAGTAGAGGGATAGCTCAGTTTCTCCTAAGAGTCAGTTTGTCTCATATCTAAAGGACAGAAATTTAATTTCTAAATAGTGTATATACCACCTAGTCAGAGTTCAGGATTCTCATGCCGATACACCATCTCTTTAATCTATCCCATTGTGAATGAGTTCCCAGAAGTTTTTCCTGAGGATCTTTTCGGAGTCCCTTATCTAAGAGATAGACACTCTTCTAGATACTCAGCCCATATCCATCTATCCATATCGTATAGCTCCTTCGGAGATAAAAGAGTTAAAGTTGCAGCTAAAAGATCTCTTAGATAAGGGTTCCATTAGACCAAGCGTCTCACCTCGGGGTGCTGCAATCCTTTTTGTGAGTAAAAAGGATGGTTCTCCTTAGATGTGCATAGATAACTGTCAGTTGAACAAGATCACCATTAAGAACAAGTATCCTTTTCCCAGAATTGATGACTTATTCGATCAACTTCAGGGTGCTACCTATTTTTCCAAAATAGATCTCAGATCTGGGTATCATCATCTCAAAGTTAGAGATAGAGACATCCCTAAGACAGCTTTCAGAACCCACTATGGTCATTATGAGTTTTTGGTCATATCCTTCAGGCTGGCGAATGTACCAGCAACTTTCATAGATCTTATGAACAATGTATTGAGGCTATACCTAGATATGTTTGTTATTGTGTTCATAGATGACATCCTAATCTACTCCCATATCAAGGAGGATCTTGCAGACCATCTTAGAATTATTCTTCAGATACTTACGGTTAGAATCTATACGTCAAAATTTCTAAATGTGAGTTTTGATTAGGTTTTATAGCATTTTTATTTCATATTATGTCTAGTGAAGGTATCCAAGTTGATTCCCAAAAGATTGAGGCAGTAAAGAATTGGCCAAGGCCCACAACTCCCATAGAGATAAGGAGTTTCTTGGGCTTAGCAAGTTACTACAGACGATTTGTAGAAGGGTTTTCTTCTATCTCAGCACCCTTAACTAAGCTGATTGAAGACTAAGTTCAAATGGTCAGAAGCTTGTGAGAAGAGTTTCCAAGAGTTGAATAATAGGCTGATCACAATCCCAATATTATCCCTACCAGAGGTAACTGATGACTTTGTAGTATATTGTGATGCTTCCATAGTTGGCTTGAGCTGTGTACTGATGCGGAGATAGCATATGCCTCTAGACAGCTTAAGACTCATGAAAAGAACTACCCAACTTATGATATTGAGCTTGCTACGGTGGTGTTTGCCCTGAATATCTAGAGACATTATTTATATGGTGGGTACGTAGATGTATTCACGGACCACAAGAGCTTGTGGTACGTATTTGGCCCAAAGGAGTTGAATTTGAGGAAGAGGAGATGGTTGGAGCTGTTGAAAGACTATTATATGAGTATCCTCTATCATCGAGGTAAAGCTAATATAGTTGTTAATGCTCTTAGTAGGGTGACCATGGGGAGCACAACTCACGTTGAGGCTGAAAGGAAAGAGTTAGCTAAGAAGGTTCATAGACTAGCCCATTTGGTGGTGAAGATTGAAGATTCTGATAAAGGTGGGGCCATTGTCAGAAATGGGTCAGAGTCATCCTTGGTGGTAGAAGTGAAAGAAAAAGAATACAGGGATCCCATCCTTCTCCAATTGAAAGAAAATGTTCAAAAATAGAAAGTATTAGTGTTCTAAAAAGGGGGAGATGATGTCCTAAGATACCAAGGCAGATTATGTATGCCAAGTGTTAACGACCTTAGAGATAGGATCTTGGCTGAGACTCATAATGCCAGATACTATATCCACCCTGGTGCAATAAAGATGTATAAAGATTTGTGAGAAGTCTATTGGTGGGGTGGTATGAAAAGGGACATTGCAGAGTTTGTGTCTAGATGCCCAAATTGTCAGCAAGTTAAGGTAGAGCACCAAGGTCTTGTGGTGTATCCCAGAACATAGAGATTCACGAATAGAAATGGGAAATGATTAACATGGACTTCATAACAGGCTTACCTTGATCCTATAGATAACATGATTCTATATGGGTTATAGTAGATAGAATGAGCAAGTGTCAGCTCACTTTCTAATTGTCAAGACGACTGATACAACAGAGGACTATGCTATAATTTATCTTAAGAAGATTGTTAGTATGTATGGGGTCCCTGTATCCATTATTTCAGACAGAGGAGCCCAGTTTATAGCACAGTTTTGGAAGTCCTTTCAGAAGGGGCTTGGTACTTAGGTGAATCTTAGTATAGCTTTCCATCCGCAGATAGATAGGCAAGCAGAGAGAACTATACAGACCTTGGAAGATATGTTGAGGGCGTGAGTGATAGACTTTAAAGGTAATTGGGATGATCATTTGTCCTTGATTGAGTTCTCTTATAATAATAGCTTTCTTGCCAGCAAACATATGGCATCATATGAGGCCCTTTACGGGAGAAGGTATAGGTCACCCATCGGGTTGTTCGAAGTTAGTGAGGCAGGGTTGATAGGAACTGATCTAGTCCATCAAGCTATGGAAAAAGTGAAGATCATCCAATAAACGCTCAAGACATCACAGAGCCGACAAAAGTCTTACACGAATGTCAGAAGGAGAGACTTGGAGTTTTGGTGTACCTGAAGGTATCTCTAATGAAGGGAGTTATGAGATTTGGGAAAAAAGGGGAAGCTAAACCCATGATATTTTGGGTCTTACCAGATCCTGTGGAGAGTGGGTAGTGTTTCTTATGTGCTAGAGTTACCAATAAAATTAAGTGCTATACATCTGGTAGTTTATATTTTCATGCTTAAGAAGTGCGTGGGAGGTCCCTCTCTAGTTGTCCCGATTGAAAGTGTTGGAATTATGGACAATTTTCATATGAAGAGATTACGATGTAAATATTAGACCGGTAAGTTCATAAATTGAGGAGCAAGGAGATTACTTCAGTAAAGATTTTATGGAGGAATTAATTCATTAAGAAAGCTACATGGAAGGCAGAGGAAGACGTGAAGGCCAAGTATACACATTTGTTCGTTGGCCTAGATGAGGATATTAAAGGTAAACTTCCACAAACTATCTGAGGATTTATGTTTGATAAGTTCAAAAATCTTATAATTTGAGCTAGTCTTTGTTTGTGTTGTTATCATTCGAGGACGAATAATCCCAAGGGAGAGATATTGTAACACCCAAAGTTAAGACTAAAATACCCCTAGAATTGACCTTGCGCGTAATGCATCTTTCTATGTTCTGTTTGCAAATTTGAGATCAAATTTGCGATCAGCACAAAAATCTGAGTTGAAAAATAGTCTCGACTCGATATTAACACAACCAAGTCAAATTAAATTTTTTCAAAAAATTCATAAAACACTAAGCTTTCCATACCCCTTTCGTGACGCGCTAGGGATGAGGAATCATACTTGTTTCTTTTCCAAAATTTTGACAAAATCTGAGAATTTGCGAAAACCAGTCATTTTATATTGGTGCACGAGGAGCAGTAATACAAATATGTGTTGTTTCTTTTCTTTAATTGGGAAGGGCAGTTTCGATCTTTCCCATATCCCATAATCCTAAACTTGTCAAGTTTAAGTCAAATTTAGGCCCTAAATTCTTATTTTATTTTATACCTTCATTCTTTCAAAAATGCTCTCAAAAACTCATGCACAAGAAAATCAAAATCGTAATAGGGCTCAAGAATTCTTTCCAATTCTTCAAGAATTCTTTTCCCTGGTATGTAAGACCACTCTAAAATTATTTTTGAGAATATTTTAGATAACATAACTTAGTTTTTATCCAAGAAGTTTCAATCACTAGTTAAGATTAACTTCATGTAATTTCTATGAAGTTTAGTAAATTTCCAATTTTACGTATAGATTCTTGCTAAAGTATGAGGATTCTTAATTCTTTACTTATTATATATAGTATTGAAATCAAGATTTATAGTAAAGAAGGGTTTCTTGTAAATTTCATGTGGGTATCAAAAACACCCATAAAGCCTATAGCTTTGAGATAAATTAAATAATCATTTTTTTGAACTATTTTTGCATGTTAGCTGAGTAACCTATAAGTTTGAGAATATTTGAGAAGATAGTAGTTGTGAGTCAAGTTAAAGAATTCAATCAAGAAAGTTAAGTAGTAAGTTGGGCTAAGTCCCCGAAAGATCAGATTTCAAGAATTCATAATCTATAAGTATGAGCTATAAAAAGATCATTTCTAGGAGTAGAATTGAGCACCGATATGAGTGAGGGTAGAATTAATTACTCGAACTCATAAACTATATAGTCGGCATAGGATAGGATTGTACCATGGTACCTTTCTCATTAGCCACTGAGATGGCCCAGTTTTGGGATAGATCCACTCCCTTAATTCTTCGTTGCCTACCGCGGCAAAGTACGAGACGGCGCTGATAGCGTGGGCAAAATGTTATATCACCACGAAACTCATAGTGGTGATTATTGGTTAGAGAAACTCCCTAAGCTAAGAAGATATGTTTTACTTACAAGTTTTTAGCATGTTAATTTCAGCATATAAGGTATCTATTAATATTATTATTTCATTATGAGTTATGTTTATGTTTTTCGTGAAATATTATGTTGTTTAGAGTTACTATTTTGTCCATTTTATATACTATGTATTCCACATACTGATGTCCTTAGGATCTGCATCATTTTATGATGCAAACATTAGTGACAGAGTTCCTTAGCAGCTGCTCTATTGAGAACTAGACAACTTCCAATCATTTGGTGAGGCCTCTTCTCAGTTACGGGCTCTTGAATTACTTATGTTTTATTTCAATATTTATTTTAGTTCTAGTTACTAGGGCCTGTCCCAGTAGTTATTTCAGAAAACTTTAGTAGAGGTTCCATAGATTATGTGTCAGTATTCTAGCTCTAGTTTATTCAGTTATTGCTTGTGAACTTTTACATTCAATTTATGCAGACAATTCTAGTTTAGCTTGTTACCTTTACAGCTTTTCTACTATTGTTTAAGTCTTCCACTGAGTAAGTAGCCAGGACAAGTGGTTTGTTTGAGATCAAAAATGGTCTTCGAGTACCGACTACATCCAGGGTGTAGGCTTGGGGCATGACAGTGCTTCCTGTAGACAGAAAGGGGGAAGCGTAGAGCTTGAACCTTTAACATGTAGCTGCCGGCCCCATGGATGGTAGTAACACAGTTCATAGCTGAAAACTAAAAGTCTACTCCGTCATAGGAGACTGAGCTGTAAATAGTAGGGGATACCTATCTTGAACCCCTAATTGTAGATGAATTCTTCCGAAAAATCTAGCATGGCCCAACAGGAGAAACAAGTCATATCTAAAGCCCAGTAAACCCTAACGAGTAATCGAAAATGTCTTAATAAAGTAAGGTGGGGTCATAAAAAATAGTAGTGCCTTAAGTCAAGTAACTACTCAAGTCTTCAATGCCAGTCTACAAGGATGTACACCTCTCGAGTCACACAAGATGAAAAATAATCAGTGTACCAATCTTAAACGACATAGATCTATCATATTACTAATCTAAGCCTAGACCAAGGCCAAACATACTTCAATATACATCATAATCTCAATCATAAACGTGAATGCCAACAAGCTTTGACGATCAAACAATACAATAAAAGTACCCGCCAGTCCTAGAATAAACCAAATAGAATTTCATTGTATACGTGGGATACCCAATTGACACCCCCACCTAATATTCATGCAATTCCATCAAATATTCACACATTCAAAATCAGTCAAAAAGAAGGGAAGTGGGTAGCATATTTATAGGCCGAACACGGGCGCTTCAATCTACTTAGTTGGTGCTTTTCTTTTCTGGATAGCCTCGAAACGCTGCTAAACTGCCAAAAAGAGACTCACAATGCTATAACGATCATTTGGACGTTAAAATTACAAGGATGACAATCAACCAATTTTAGGATCAAAAGTAAAAAACATGACTTACATTTGAAAATCTAAATCTAACCCCCAAAATTTCTTACTAACCAACTTCCCGAGCTTATGCCCCACATGAGAATTATTTCAGAGGCCGGAAGCACCCCAGTGCCAAAAAAACATGAAAACCCGATTTACCTCAGAAAGAAAAATAATGGCAACAACTAATTTAAGGAAATTTACCAAAATAAAGCTTTCACAACTGAATGTACTAAGTATGCGAGATGCAATGTAACAAGGAAATTATATGCTATATTAGTCAAGATGCACAATCATAAACAAAGGTAATACACTCAACATGATATGAATGATTAATGCCTTAATTAAAATATGCATGGAAGGTAAATCAAGATTTCATAACATAGCATGATTTCTTTACCATTCGAGCTACAACATGAAATTCTGGTCTTGGCTCCACACTGGAAAAGAAAAAGTCTACTTGCCAAGGCAGACTATACCACACATTATAGGTAACTTGACCTAGTTGGAGCCACCAGTATAAGCCCAGTAAGGGAAATAATGTGTCATGACTCTGACCTAGGGTCTAGAAGTGACATAGTGAATGAGAACCGAAGGGTCCCAGACAAGCCTCAAAGAACCAAAATCTACATCATTAGTTCAGAAGCGCATTCAAAAGTAACACATAATTCTAAGGGATAGGAAAGTAGCAGTCACGCTATGAGGACATCTTAGGAAAAGAGATTAGAATGAATTCACATAGTACATAACATATAATGATTAAGCGGTGGGTAAGTATGGCTCAGGCTATCGGGGTAATTCAAGACTTAGGATCTTTCCACAACATAACATAAGATCATCTTATAACAAAATAATCCATAAGTAGCCATGAACAAGAATCTCATATGACACTTAGCATAAAACGAAAGGAGTACACAGGATATCTAATAATGCCTCTACATAAGATAGATCGGCGGCTAAAACATACCCTGGTCTCACCCTCAAAGTAGATAAAATAGAAAAGAACAATATAGGTAGAAGAGGTGGTGGCTTGTCCTTGGAAGATAAGACTCACCACAACAAGTACAACTTGAAACCCAAGCTAGACGTCGTACGGTGGATGAATGGGATTTGTGGTCCTACATGGTGAAATCATGTGTGCAAAAGTATGTGTTAGTATGTTTAAATGTACTAAGTATAAGGAATGTTATACATATGACTTACCAACCTGCAATCAATGCTAGATGACAATGGCACATAATATAGAAAGAATCATATAACAAGAAAGTAGTATATCAATATGTCATGATGAGCATAATGCAATAATGTGAAAATACTTCATATATATTGGGGATGGGATCGTAATCGACATGAGACCAAGTGAGTTATGCATTAGAACCCATTATCTCCTCCACAATGATAAGAAGTGACCTACTTGCCAATGGTAGATCCTTAACATACTTTCCCCTCTTGGGGCATAAACATAGTCCTGACCCTTGTGGATAGTCCACGTTGATTCGGTGCTAGGTCATCATCTCACTAGAATACATATATATACATACTTGTAACAGAGGCATAAGACTTCAAATCATTTACATTCATTCTTAGGCATAAAATCCTAAATCACATCCTTCATAATTATGCATAATAGGCTAAAAGCTAAAATATTCTTCATGACATACTTTTCATGCATAGGGATAACTCCTTAGAGCACCTTCTTAAGAGATGAGTATGGACCCTTTGGGATAGCCCACACTGATTCAAACCTCAATGATGCTCCCTTAAACATAGTGGTGTAGGCACCTATAATTTGCTCAATGATCCATAATCTTAGGCATATATGTGATCACATTCTTGTCATAATCAGTATCGTATCAACATCATGTCATAAAATATAAGTGGGCTTAACTCGCTTCATAATTTCTATAAAATCTCATGTACATGAATGCATATGCCATCAATGTGATGAGAAAGACATGAGCAATATAGAGAAAGACATGAGCAATATAGATTCAAATTTATTTCAATATTACATTATAAGATTCAAGTAAAATCATAAATAACATTCATATTTAAACCATAATATGGAATACCCATGCATAAAACAAGTTTAAAGGGGCATATTAATAACTTCGTAATTGCAATGTAAACCCTGACAATATAGCTCAAATCAACTTAAAATCTGTAGATAAATGTAACCCAAACATTACTTCACTTTAAGGAATTAAAATATTTAAAACCCCAACTTAAAGTAAGCTAAGAATTCATGAAAGTTACTTGAAAATAGTTTAAGACTCCTTGATGGAAAGGAATCAAGGATCAAACCCTCATACCTTGACCAATGAAGAAGTTTTCAAGAGAAATTTGAAGCCGACTTGAATTTTCTTGATCCCCAAGTTGAAATTCTTCAAGAGTTCTTGAGAGAAATTTGAGGGAGTCTTTAAAATGTGAGGAGTTCATTTTGAATGTTTGGAATAGGGTTTAGAGCTTTATATGGTCATTGGATAGCATAGGAATTTTCAAAAGACCAATAGAATTAATCAAATTTACAAGAACACCATAATGAAACGAAGGAAAACATTTCCCGTAGCCACTATACATGAGGCTACACAGCTCGTGCGGCATTCCACGGTTCGTGCGGAGTGCCTGTGAACCCATACTTAGACAAATTTCTTGGGATTGGAGCCATGACCCAACAGTTAGAATTTTTGAGCACACATGCACTACACGGTTGGCCACACGACCCATGAGCCTCAACACGGTTCGTGGGGCTGGGCATGGCACCAACCTTAGCCAAACAACTTCCCAGGCCAACCTTGAAGACCCCATGACCACCCATACGGCTTGTCACCCTCACCACGGTTCGTGTGGTGAGCGTGGTACCACACTGGCCAAAAAATAGTTTATCTACACCAAGATTGAACCACACTTAGGATTTTCTCCACCCTTGAAGGCCATATGGCTAGTACCATTGGTCGTATGCCAATACTTAGGCCAACAATGGCCAATTCAGTCCCAAGACCATCCCCACGATTCATTTAAAGCCACACGGCCCATATAGGTGCTCGTGTGGAAACACAACAGGTGAGACTTTACGAAAATAGGCATAACTCCCTCATTCGAACTCCAAATGAGGTGAAACCAAGTGCGTTGGAAAGCTAATTCAAAGAGCTTTAATTTGGTAGTTCGTGTGCTACTCAGTTCAGTTTGTGATAAGAGAAATTCCAATTTAAACTTGACCCTTCAATCGATACTTGAAACTTACCCAACGAAATTCCTTTGAACTTGGCTTGATGTAGTAGACCTATGATGACCCTAAAATATATAAATGAGTTTCAATTGAAAGCTTGTAGGAGAAATTATCTTGAGTTTGAAGGTTCCATTCTAATCTCACAAAATTTTCAGGGTACTACACCGGGTCATTACATAATGGTAACCTAAGGTGGCTCATAGTTGTGAGACTAAGACTTTATATAAAAAAAAAAAACCTTAGGTTAAGTCTCCACCTTAAGCCTCATTCAGTGTTAGGCCTAGTTTTACGGAATACATAAAATAAGCATAATCATGACATGTGTAACTTGTAAAGCATAATAACATAGTAGAAGTGGCTCATCAACATCCTTAACCTCTTCAAATAAACATTTTCTTTCACAAGAGGGTGTAACATAACATAAAAGGGCTTCATGATCTTGCTAAACAGTCATAGAATTTTTCATGAATTCATTACATACTTGATAGCCTATAATCATATATGATATCCGTGACTTGCATAGCTTGCAATAAAATATTTCATCAACATAAGATGCTTCATATAACCATAGTTAAAACATGGTAGGTTATGCATAAGGACTTAAAATAATGAAATTTAAGAGTATTAGACATGAATAATATAAAACGTGATCATTTGGAAACTCTTCAAACAACTCATCATCATCATAGTTAACCCACTAGTGAGGACATCATAAAAATCATCTCAAAATTCATAATATCCATGGCATTTCATAGTATCATAAAATCTCTAGATTAAATATCATAAAGCAATTCATAATATAAACCCTTAATAGGTGCTCATGCATTTGAAGTCACGAATTGACAAATTTCAACTTAAATCATGCATAATAATAAAAATAGGAAGTACCCATGCATAGTAATTCAAGTCTTAAAATCAAAGACTTTCCATCATGGGAAAGGTGCCAATAAATTCACCCAAAGTGTGTTGTTCTTGTTTGACCAAGCATCACTATACAAACGCCACTATGCAACTCATTGCTCGGGTCAAATGGAAATAAAATCCATAAACATGGGCCAAGTATATACCCATATGCCCAGTTGGTACACCCATCTACATACAACAATATTTTCACACATTAACAAGTATCATTATATATGAATAAATAATAAAGAGATGTGTCACATAAGATGACATCATTTAATGTTCTCTCATGACAAGACTCATCCTTTGATCTACAAACATTACAGTTTGATCAATAGTGAGATCACACAATGATGAAGTGAAAATTGGAGAACATACACCACATTTTTTTCAAACACCATCCTTCCCAATGAACGTGCTATCATATTCTAAGAAGAGGGTTTTCATCATCAGAGAGTGCACCATAAAATCATAAGGGATTACTAAACAAGTTATAGCCTTTAAAAGTGCTACCTCATCATTACAAGACATTCAACTATGCACACCTTCAATAGTCATGTCATCATCAAATAAGATATTATCCCTAAGCATACATCCAACCTCAAGATTATCATGAGAAACCAAGCAATTTTATTAAGGTTTGAGGATTCCTTCACATCATGAGTGTCAATACTAGGTGGACACAAATTGATCTTACTAGAAGTATTAACTTGGTCATCAAAAGGATCAACTAGGGTAGATCACTTTCATCATATAACAATTTATCCTAATTTAAGCTACTAGCTCCAACACTAAGTAGATACAAATCGACCTTACTAGAAGAGCCAATTCGGACATCTATATAATCAACTAGTGTTTTGCTCGATCACAACAAGGATATTATAATCATAAAATAAGGTACTATGAAGAACATCACAAGGTAAAGACTCACTATGCTCACATATAGAAAAGCTATTATTTATAGACAATTAGCTAGTAGAGACACATATGATACCAAAATGATGATGAATCAAAGGGACGATTGGAAGAAATAAGAACAATATGTGAATTAAGATTAAGAAATTGAAATGATGGAAAATAAGGGATGAAAACCTTCTCCTCCCAATTGAATTTAACACCTCAAAATCAATATTACTCAACAATCAAAGAGAAACCAAAAGATTATCACAAATGGATGACACTTTGATTAATTAACCAAAGAAGTTAACTAATAATTTCAAGAGTTATCCACTATTCACTTACCAATTCCTTAAGGGAATTACAATAAGCACTAAATTAGCAACTACAATTTGAGAGTATTCAATTTCAAAATTCAGCATACTCTAAATCTTTCAAATGACCAAAGACTACCATTTGTACTAAGGAAATAAAGAAGAAACTTTCTTTACAATTTCTTAATGAGAAAGGGCCTTGTTCAATTGCCTTCTTTTATGAAGTCGTGAGTTTATGGGATGGCCATTTACACATATGACCTCTTTCTTCTTTCTCTTCACTTTGATGGACCTTTTACACATTTCAATCTTAGTTGGTGGCCATCAAGATCTTCTGAAACTTTCATGTGATTCATGCTATCTATACCGTTATCAATAGTATCGATCATTGATACATTCAACGAAGTCAATTCTTGGTTTGAGGTAGAAGGACAAATTGTGGAATCTAAAAGGTTCAAGTTGAATAAGATCAAAATGAAATGTTTTGTGTGCAAATTCAGCATTACAAAGCATGATCCAGGCAGGATATAGGGCTTGACACACAGACTATCCTAAGAGAGATGGTATCAAGTATTTTGGTTTGGTAATATAAGGAAGTGAGGACATCAATGATTATGTCACACTTTATATTGCAATGTGGATGAACTAGAAGCTAGCTTCAAGAGTCTTTTGTGATAATAAGGTACCAACTAAACATAAGTTAAGTTCAATAGAGTAGTGGTTAGGTCGACTTTATTGTATTAGGTAGAGTATTGACCAACCAAGAACTCTCATGTTCAGAATATGCAATTTCTAGAAATAAAGATGTTGAGATGGTTGTGTAGGCATAATAGGAGAGATAAGTTAGAAGTGAAGATAACTAAGGCAAGATAGGAGTGACTTCTATGATTGATAAGATAAGGAAAGCAAGATTAAGATGACTTTGACATGTTAAGAGGATATTTGCATATAGATGCCCAAGTTTGGAGGTACGAGAGGTTGGATATAGTGATACAAGAGAGGTAGAGGAAGGCCATAAAAGTGTTGAGTCGAGGGGATTAGACAAGACATGATGCAACTCTAGATTACTGAGGACATGACCTTAAATGAAAGGTTCGAAAATCACTTATTTGATTAGAATGTTAGTAGGTATAAAGTGTTGTCTTGATTTTAGAGGGGTGTATTCTCATAGTGTATTGCTTTTTAACTTCACCAGTACTTCTTGTTGGTTGTGTTAGATTATCACATTATTTTTTTGTTATTACTTTCTCCTTATTGGTTGCTTTGTTTCCACACTAGTTCTCTTTTTCATACCTATTTTGTTATGTTGTACTCAAGCAGAGGGTCCTTCTAAAATATCTTTACCTCCATAAGGTAAATCTACGTACACAATACCCTTCGTAGAGTTCACTTATGTTTTTCATTGGGGTATGTTTTTTTTGGTTGGAACCTCAAAATTCATGTGTTAGTCACCTATCCATCAAGGTCATACTCATCACCACTTCGGCACTTCCTCTTGGAATTGGAGACCCAACTTCTTAACATTCAATTAGAAGGATATTGGTGTATGTCCGAGAAGACATGATTCAAAGAACCATTTACAGAACCAAATTACTTCATCCTTCTCTAAGATGCTAAAATTAGAAATTACACTTCAGGGTTTATTGATTTGTGCTTATGTAGGGATTACAATATACAATTATTACGTGGTAAATAATCACATAAGGATTGTTTGTTTGGTGATTATTCAGGCAAGGATTGATATGTGGTGAATACTAATATGAAAATTATAATAGTGAATAATAATACGAGGATTGTTATGTGTTGAGTACCTACTTTCTCGTTTAGTTTCTCTTATCCACATATTGTTGTTGTGTTCAAATCCACACACAAATGTACACGATCATTCAAGAACAAAATGACTCTTTTTAGGAGCCAGATATCGAACTCATATGGACTTATCGATTAACTATTTATTAGATAAAACTAATTCCAACTATTTATTCAAGCAGTGGATTTCAAAGATGAATTTGAATTAACTAGATTAAAACTAACTAATGCACAATCAACGAAGAAAAGAGAGGATTTTTACATAGTAAATGAATGAATCGATCTAGGATTATGTCTTAAATTATAATCATGTTTAGTATCAATTTTATCAACTTATTTGCTTATCCAGCTATTGATCCATAGAGTTGGTAATATGGTCATGATCTGCTGACCACTAACCTCTACCACAATTGAAAATCTAACTACATCATTGAGCGAAAATAGATTTAACCAATTGTGGAGCATTACACTATCATCTTGTATTTGAAGCTGACAAGGAGATCTAGGTACATATCCTAGCCACAAATTTATCTCTAAATCTTGTTAGTAGTTAAATCACATTCCTTATATCCTTCGTTCTAACCTAAGGTTCGTCTCCCAAGTCCACAAAAGGTTTATAGATTTATTTAAATGGTAGCTAAGTAATGAACTAGTAAGCACAATAATATAATGACAACTAATATAGGATGGAGTTTCTCACGTTTTCACCACAATTCCTAGTATCCCTAAATCTTTTTCTAGCCATATTTGATGCTCAAACATAAAATAATAATCATAATAATAATAATAATAATAATAATAATAATAATACTTTCTTTTGGAGTAGATTATATAAAACCCCAAGCGGTGTGTGACTTTTATAGATGTCGAACAAGAATTATCAATAAAATCATTAAAAATTGTCTTAAATTGGGGTCAAAATTTAAAATAAATTGATTAGTGTAATCTGGTTCTAAAGAAATTGCTTTACTTTTTTTCTTAAGAAATTGAAAATTTCTAAAATTCCAATTTAATTTGACACATCATATTCCATGATTATTTTTGGAGATAAGACGTACAATAATTAAGCTATCCTATCAGTACGCAAGTTAACCCATCGCCGAAGTTAATATCAAAGAATCATGCTGAAATAATAACAGTAGCGAATAGCAAAATTAAGTCTCAAAACCTAAAGCTTTCATGGATATAATACAAGTGCAGAAGTAACAAATACACGCAAAGTCTAATGTCACAGTTAGTATAAGAGCATCTAAACTGAATACATGTACTTCAAAATACAAGACTATCTGAAGTTGTCAAAAGACAAACTAGATAAAGAAGTTAGGCTTGCTTCGAATGACATGTAGCCAATCAAAATTCCAATGTACACAACCTCAGACAAATTGAATCTGCATAGTTTGCTAGCACAATGATCCGCATCAAAAAGATGCAACAAGAGTAGTATGAGTTAGATAGCACATGTACTCAGTTGGCATCATAGGCCGATCGAGCTAGAGTTACACAATTATATCATAAAAAGTATGTAATAAATCTTGTTAAGTCAATATAATAGTCCACTAACTTTCGCAAAATGGGGATACCGTAGCTAATCTTAATCATCCGATAACTAAATACATGAGCATCAGTTAGTGCAGATGAGCAAGATCCTACCAGCATACACCTTCTCCACATACTCTTTCGATAATATAACTATTTGACATCAACCTTGGGTTTCCATCATAATATCTCTGATCCGTGACAAATGAATGTACATGCATGATCATGATAATAAAGCAAGTTTTGTTACATCAACAAGTGCGTTTCTTTCAAAATGTGCCCATTGCCAATAACTTTTAATACACTGCACTTGGATCACTACTGATCAAGGTACGTTATAACACTTCAAATAGAGTGATACATTAGTAATAATAAAATCAATTCATATAATGTCTATCAGCTAGGTCTGGACCTAGATCATTCACCATAAGCCATTCTTCCAAATCCTCAATATTCACCAATACGCTTAACTCATAACACCTGTTAAAAAGTCCTTCAAATATGAAAACTGTACAACATCCAAATGAATGACTAGAAGACTGTGCTATCAGTGCTAATAAGTTATAAATGACCTGAGATCATTGTAGAAATGCTCTAAATGGCTAAAATGATGTAGTACACAAAAAGACGACCTGGAGGGTCATTACGACAACTCACTCTCAACACTTTTTTTCATCCATAGACCAATGGATAGTGAAATACATATTGAGGGCATGTGTGATCGACTTTGGTGATCATTGGTACAAGTTCCTACCATTATGTTAGTTCTCCTATAATAACAGTATTACTTTAACATAGATATGTCTCTTTTTGATGATCTTTATGGGAAGGGATGTAGATCACCCTTTGGAAGATCTGATGCTGGCGATATGAAGCTCTTGGGCATTGATTTCATAAAGTATGCTCAGGATAGGTAAGGAGTATCTAAGCTAAGCTTTTAGCAAGATAGAGTTGATAGAAAGAGTATGCAGATCTCAAGGTTAGAGATGTGACATTTAGGTTGATGAAAAAGTTTTTATAAAATTATCCACTATGAAAGGTATTATAATATTTTGCAAGATGGGAAATTGGTCTATTTGAGATCCTTTCATGTCTAGGGCCTGCGGATATGATTGTCTCTAACCTATTATCTATCTAGATAACATCAATTGTTCCATGTGTCTATACAAAAAAGTTACATAGGGATAGAGACGACATCGTTAAGTGGGACTCATTGTTATCAGATAAGAATCTTCAACATGAGGAAGAGTCTGTTGTAATTTTTGATCGGGATATTTAAAAGATGAGGACCAAGAAGATTAAGTCCATAAAGGTCTAGTGGAAGAATGATCCTACTGAGGAAGTGACGTGAGAAACTAAGAAGGATATGCAGGACAACTACCCTAAATTATTTTCCAATTCAAGCATTACTTTATTCTTACCTTAGCGTAGTTTCTCCTGTATGATCACTCAGGGATGAGTGATGGTTAAATTGGTATCTACTATAATGACATGTCCCAATTATTATGGTTAGATCAATAGGAAATAAAATTCGGCAAAAAAACTTTTGAGTAGTAAGTTAGAAATACCAAGCCTAGTGTCATGACCCGCCACCATTCTTGCACTGAAGAGAAGAATCTAGAGCCTCTTGGTGGTTCTAAGTCTGTGATACTAGGCTAGTTTCAAATGGAATCTCAGTCATGTGAGGTCTAGAGAAATCAAGTAATGGATTAGAAGCTGGATGTTGCAAGTTTTATCATTCAAATTGACAACCAAAATGATATGGAAATTGTATGGCTTTGCGGATCTAAATTCAAGCAAGTAAAACTATCAAAATTAATCTTAGTGAAAAAGATAAATTAAATTAATTAACATCATGGTTTGAGAGTATGTTGCAAAATAGGGTTGAGATGCAAGTTACCTTTGGGCAACCCGCTATGCCAATGCCTCCATGGTAGGATAAGTGGACGCCATTGCTGGAGAGTCACAGGTTTTGAGTCACGAAAGTCCAAAATTTATTCTTATTTCTCCCACTTCACCCTTGAGAGATAAAAAAATAACCTAGGTATATTTCTCTTGAGTTCTTACCAATTCCATTTCTAAAGGTAAGTTAATCATTTTCCAAACTTATATTTTGATTCTAAGACCTTAGATACTGGAGAGAATTGATAGAGAAAGATTTAGACCAAAATTTAATGGTGGATAAAAGCCTAACTATGAGAGATGATCATGAAAGTGGGTCAAAAGTTTATGCTTTTGTATAACACAAGTAAATCAAGACACTATTATTGATTATATCAATTTTCTTGATTGTTTATAAACCAAGAACGATCTAAGAATTTGAAAAGGAGAAAACTCTGATTCTATAGAGTGCAAGGCTTGAACCTGAGGTAGGTGATGGATTGATATTCCTATTTATTTGATATATTCATGATAACTAACTCATTGAACTTCTTCCATGCATAAGGAAAATGAATCATGATGGTCTCACAACCCAAGCCTAGGCCTAGGCATGACACAGCGAATAGGGAACCCAAAGGAATCCTAAAAAATCCTTTTATTATATCAATTACACATCCTTGGTTGGGGAAGCAAAATACAACAAGCGATACTAAAGAGGGATAAAAGGACTAAGGGAAGTTTTAGATAGCCATAAACAAACAAAAGCATGAATATAGCATAATTACATCACTTGTCCAACAACACCTCTAAACATAGACTTGAGCAGGGGCCAAAACACTTTCCAAGCTCACTCTCATAGTATCAAGAGTTCAACATAAAGAACTAACATAGGCAAGATTAGTATAACTAGTGTCCTCGAACTTAAGGACTCACCAAAGCTTATCTTCAACGTATCACAACAAGCCACATAGAGGATGATCGTGAGGATCTTTGGTTCCTACATGGTAACATTAGGTAGGTATAGAGTATGCGTTAGTACATTTGAATTTACTAAGTATGCAGGATGCAATGTAACAAGAGATAGGCGACATAGTCAAAATGCATAATTATAAGCAAAAGATAGTATATTAGCAACATGGCATACATGATTAATGCTTGAAATAAAATATGCTTATATAGAATATAATTATATGTGTCAGAAGATACTATCATCATATACCAAGCAAACTACTACTTGGAATCCAAGGCATGTCACCCCCTTGGAAAGTGATTGAGGTATATACCCCTCAATTGGTAGATGAGCATGTCACAACCCATCATAGTGGTCAAGGTATATACTCCTTAACTGGCAGATAGGTATGTCAGCCCTCATCATAGTGGTCAAGGTATGTACCCCTTAACTGGTAGATGGGAATGTCACCACCACCCCTCATCATAGTGGTCAAGGTATATATATAAACTGGTAGATGGATATAACACCCTCCATCATAGTGGTTGAGGCATAGCAACCCCTCAACAAGGTATGGTCAACTTGCAATACTATAGGTAATTTTTATGAATTCAACATATATATACATTCTTTTCATGATCATAAAGTCACTTAGCTCATAAGTCATACAATAGATCATCAAATACTCCAAAAACCCTTAATCAAATATTTTATCAAACACTTGGTGGGTGTGTAATGCTAAATCAATATCATGCAATTAAAGAGTAAAATCATGTGAAAAAACTTAATATAAATCAACCCGCTAACACTTGGTAACATCCTCATGCAAGATACATAAAAGCCTCTCATCAAATCTCCTAACAGATCTTGATTTCATAGCTCAAAACATGCATAGTTGCAATAGACAAATCATCTCATAGTGTAAGCTTGAAATAGGTATACATGTGTTTCAAATCAACATTTCATAAAATCCCAACATAATTTATAATCAAAATCCATAATAAGTGATACCCATAGATAAATCAACTTGGAAGCATGCAATTTTCCATAAAAAGGAGAGTTGGGCATAATGGGTGGAAGGACCTAATGATTGAAACCCACATACCTCAACTTTGGAGATATCCTTGGTGAAGATTTGAATTAGAACTTGAAGCTTAAATAAAGTTCTTAAGATTTGTAATTGATCTTAGGACACTTAAATTTGGAGGAATTATTAGGCTAAATGTTAGAGAGGGTTTTGAGAGGGTTTTGAATGATATAGAGTTGAAAAATGGCCAAGTATAAGTGTTTTTCATGCATATCCACATGGGCAAAAGAACCTAATGTGTTAGGGCCGAAATAGAAAAATAAGGAAGTCACAACATTGCTCAGCGATGGGTCCGCATCGCGGAGCCAATGCGAACTACTAGTGGAATTTGGCAAAATTTATTTTTCGCTATGGGTCCTCTAAATTCGGGGTTATAACCATCTTCCACTCAATTTGTCCCTCTGATCAAGAATTTGAAGTTTGATTTTTAATATCACACATGGATTTTAAGATATACAGAAATTATGAGTGTGGGCATTTCCGAGGCACATTTTTGACAGTTTTGGGGGTATTTCAATATTTCCGCGTTGGAAACATTTGTCCCTAAATTTCAAAGAAGCGTACATAATAAGCATAATCATAAAGAAATTAGCGCCACCAAGAATGCAATAATGCACATAAACACCATTTTCAAAAATCTCAACATAAGTGTCAAAAATCACCACAAACTTGTCAACATAAACATGAATGTATGCAAATGACATAAGGGATGATACATAAGACTTGAAATCACACAGGGCACTTGAATTTGTACCTTAGGCTTGAGTAGAATGGGACTAATAGGGATATCACTTTTGTATATTTGCCTCGGCTTCCCATGTGGCACTTTTGACTTGTTGGTTTCTCCAAAGAACCTTAATGGAAGCTACATCCTTCTTCCTTGATCTCTTCACTTGTCTATCCAAAATCTCCACCAGAACCTTTTCATAAATCAAGTTGTCTTCAACAACACCCACAATATCTAATGCCACTATATCACTTGGGTCACCCACACACTTCCTCAACATGGACACATGGAAGACTTGATGAACCATATTCATATCATTGGGCAACTCTAACTCATAAGCCACCTTACCAATCCTGCTTAACACTCTCTAAGGACCCACAAATCTTGGACTCAATTTACCTTTTTTACTAAAATGAACCACACCCTTCATGGGTGAGACCTTCAAGTAGACCCAATCACCAACCTTAAATTCAATATCCTTTTTCCTTACATCGGCATAGGACTTTTGATGACTTTGGGATATTTTCAACCTTTCTTTTATCAACCTCACCTTCTCCATGGCATCCATAATCAAATCTAAGCCTAACAAGGCCATCACTCCTACCTCAAACCATCCAACCTGGTACCTACAAAGTCTACCATAGAGAGCCTCAAAAGGAGTCATACCAATGCTTGAATGATAACTATTGTTGTAAGTAAACTCAATGAGTGGAAGATGATCATCCCAACTACCCTAAAACTCTAAAACACAAGCTCTAAGCATATCCTCAAGAGTTTAGATAGTTATTTCAGCTTGGCCATCTGTTTGAGAGTGAAGGGTTGTATTAAGCTTTACCTTGGTACCAAGACCTCTTTGGAAGGACCTCCAAAAGAGAGAAGTGAATTGAGCACCACGATCCGATATGATAGATAAAGGCACCCACACAATCTAACCAACTCATTAATGTATAATCTAGTATAATTTTCGGCACCATATGTAGTTTTAACTGATAGGAAATGAGTCGACTTTGTCATTCTATCAACCACAACCCAAATAGAATCAAAATGCTTTCTAGTCTTAGGCAACCCAACCATAAAATTCATGTTAATTTCCTCCTACTTCCAAGTAGGAATCTCTATATCTTGAGCTAGGCTACCGACCTTTGATGCTCGGCTTTTACTTGTTGGTAATCATGATAATCGGATATAAACTTAGCACTGCCTATCTTCATACCACTCCACCAAAACTCTTCCCTCAAATCTCTATATATCTTTGTGGAATCGGGGTGAATAGAATAGGAAGAGTTGTGAGCCTCATCTAAGATCCTTTTTCTCAAGTCATCAACACTAGGCACACATAATCTACCTTGGTACCTAAGGGTACCATCTCCCCCTTGGGAGAAAACTCTACCTTACCATCTCTCACCAAGGCCTTCAATTCTAACAAGGCTGGGTTAGAATCTTCCTTTGCCTTTACCTCCTCAATCAATGAAGATTTAGAACCATCAACAACTACCACACCACCATTATCAACCTCCTCCAACCTAACTCACAATCTAGCCAACCGATGGATCTCTCCAGACACTTCTTCGCCACTACCATCCACATGTACTACGCTACCCATAGACACCTTACTCAAAGCATCGGTCATAATATTAGCCTTACCAGGGTGATAATGCACACTCATATCATAATCCTTAAGAAACTATAACCATCTCCATTGTATTAAGTTAAGATCTTTTTGGGTGAACATATAATAGAGACTCTAATGATCGATGAACACATCGACATAGACCCCATACAAGTGATGATGCCAAATTTTCAAAGCAAATACCACAGCGTCCAACTCAAGATCATGGGTAGGATAATTTTTCTCATACACTTTAAGTTTTCTAGAGGCATAAACTATTACCTTGCCATTTTGCATCAAAACATAATCTAAACCAATTCTTGAGGAATCACGATATACAACAAACCCTTTCGATAGAGACAAGATAAGAGCAGAGATAAGCTTATCTTTTAAAATTTGGAAACTCTTTTCACACTCATCAATCCACATAAATTTAGCCTATAGAGTCGATTTTGGTGGTTAATGAGTTCTTTGATATCTTTCCTGATGGCCTTCTCGGTGTTCCTCCCAAAAGACAAATTAGACTTTACTAATGTCCTTGATGTTTTTCTCGATGACACAGAAGAGAACTTAGACTTTCCCAATGTCCTTGATGTCTTTTTTTGATGTCCTTGATGTCTTTCTCGATGACCTTCCCAGTGACCTAAACAAAGGCTTTCTCGATGTCCTTGATGTCTAGGGCTTAGATGTGACATGACAAATAGGGAACCTTAAGGAACCCCAAACAAGCCTCTTAGCATATCAATTATATATCCTTGGTCGCCGAAGCAAAATACAACAACAAGAGATAATAAAGGAGGGATAAAGAGACTAAGGGAAGTTTTAGATAGCCATAAATGAACAAGAGTCAAGAACATAACATAATTACATCACTTGTTCAATAACACCTCTAAACATAGACTTGAGCGGGGCCCAAGATACTTTTCGAGCTCACCCTCATAGTATTAAGAGTTCAACATAAAGAATTAACATAGGCAAGAGTAGTATAGCTAGTGTCCCTGAACTTGAGGACTCACTAAAGCTTATCTTCAAGGTATCACAACTAACCACATGGAGGATGATCATGAGGAGGTCTGATTTCTACATGGTAATATCATGTAGACATAAAGTATGTGTTAGTACATTTGAATGTACTAAGTATATAGGACATAATGTAACAAGATATAGGCAACATAGTCAAAATGCATAATCATAAGCAAGAGATAGTATATTAGCAACACGACATGCATGATCAATGCTTGAAGTAAACATGCTTATATAGAACATATTGTATGTGTAGGAAGAGAGAATCATCACAGACCAAGCATACTAGTACTTGGAATCCAAGGCATGTCACCCCCTTAAAAAGTGATTGAGGTATATACCCCTCAATTGGTAGATGGGCATGTCACCCCCTATCATAGTGGTCAAGGTATATACCCTTTAACTGGTAGATGGGCATATCACCTCCCATCATCGTGGTCAAGGTATATGCCCCTTAACTAGTAGATGGACATGTCACCTCCACCCCCCATCATGGGGATCAAAGTATATACCCCTTAACTGGTAGATGAGCATAGCACCCTCCATCATAGTGGTTGAGATATAGCAGACCCCTTAACAAGGTGTGGTCAACTTGTAACACTATAGGTATTTTTCATGAATTCAACATATACATATATTCCTTTATCATCATAAAGTCAATTAGCACATAACTTATACAATAGATCGTCAAATACTCCAAAAACCCTTAACCAGATATTTTATCAAACATTTGATGGATGTGTAATGCTAGATCAAAATCATATAATTCAAGAGTAAAATCATGTGAAAAAAACTTAATGCAAATCAGAACATCAACACTTAGTAACACCCTCATACAAGATACATAAAAACCACTCATAAAATCTTATAGATCTTAGTTTCATAGCTCAAAACATCCATAGTTGAAATAGATAAATCATCTCATAGTGTAAGCTTTAAATAGGTAGACCTGTGTTTCAAATCAACATTTCATAGAACTCCAACATAAGTTATAATCAAAATCCATAATATGAGATACCCATAGATGAATTAACTTGGAAGCATGCAATTTGTCATAAAAAAAGAGAGTTGGGCACCATAGGTGAAAGGACCCGATAGTTGAAACACTCAAATTTGGGGATTTCCTTGGTGAAGATTTAAATGAGAACTTGAAGCTTGAATAAAGTTCTTGAGATTCGGAATTGAGCTTGGGACACTTGAATTTGAAATTATAAGGCTAAATGTTAGAGAGGGTTTGATAGTGTTTTAAATGATATAGAGTTAGAAAATGACTAAGTATAAATATTTTCACACATATAAGGGCATGGGGGCAAGACCCCAATGTGCTAGGGATGAATTAGAAAAATAAGGAAGTCACAACACTGCTCCGCGATGGGTCCGCGTCGTGAAGCCAATGCAAACTGCACTGAATTTGAAAAGTTAACAAAATTTATTTTTCACTACGAGTCCTCTAAAATCAGGGTTATACCCATTTCCCACTCAACTTCTTCTCCGATCAAGAATGTGAAGTTGGATTTTTGATATCATGCAGGAATTTTGAGATATATGGGAATTACGATTATGGGTATTTTTGAGGCACATTTTCTGGCACTTTTTGGGGCATTTCAGATGTAAAGTTAATTAATAAACGTTTACGATCTAATTGTATACAATAAATCTTTTACTTAAATTGACCGATTAAGAATTACTCATTATGGTTATTGTTATTATTCTGCTTGTTCTTGTGAATCGAGTGTCACGTTTTGATACCTTATTCAATTGAGTGTTATGTTATAATATATTATTTGATCAAGTATCACATTTTGGCACATTATCGGACTAGATATCATATTTTGACACATTATTAGATCAGGTGTGATGTTCCAATACGTTATTTATTTGGGTGTGGGGTCCCTTTAAAGGACTATTACTAAATTTGCTTTGAGCTTGATAAGTATAACATTGCAAATTGGAGCATGAATTCTTAAATATGCATTCTTTTAGTATATGTATGGTTAACAATTTTTATATGCTTGATTTATATTTCACTTATCAGAGTAGTTGTGTGAATACTAGTACACTATTTTTATGGTAATGATACTATACTTGCTCGTTTTTGTTGAGTACAAAGCATCTTCAAATGGATGAAAAGAGACATCACTTAGGTGATCATTGACTTCATAATCCAGGGTCGAGTTAGCTTTTTTTGATATACTATGCTTTCTTTCACTATCTTAGTCAACTTGCTTCTGAAATCAGAGTTCATTTATTATCCTATTTGATTTTTGGGACTGCATGCCCATGTGTTAGACTTGTAGCTAATGTTTTCATATAATGACTTTCTATTTCTGGTGAACGTTGTTTATTTATAAGATTTTTGTTTGAGTTTATGGGAATACAACTGGCGTGTTATTTAAACTTACTTGTGCAACTTAAATTTACCTAGATTATGTTAGATTGTTTACACTATTGGTTCTCTCACTGAAAGGTTAGTCTGCATTCAAGGCTCATTCAGGATCGTGATAATTTTTCATTGTGAATTACGTCATTATTTGATAAGAATTTCATCTATGCTTTACAAAAGTTATGGATTGTGTTTTATTGATATATCTCAAGAAAGAACGAATGATTGTGAAAGATTTTTTCATCTGCTAATGGATTCAAAATGATGAAAGTATAATTCTCACATTACATAAATCACTAGGAAAGAGTTATTCTATGATTATGATTTTACAAAATGGAAATGTTGTTAAGGATTGCTTTTCCACATGATATGTTCAATGATTTATGTATCTATTTCCATTGGTATTTTACTTAGATGAGGATTCCCAAAAAACAGCCTCTCTATCTTGCGAGGTAGCGGTAAGGTCTGCATACATTCTACTGGGTATGTTGTTATTGTTTATTTTACTTAGCTCCTAGAGGCATTTAAGGTAGAGCTTGATAACAGAGTCTCTAGTAGCGAGCCTAGCCCAATAACTATGTGCTATCATAGGATGTTTTAAATAATTAGCTAGTTGATCCACATATGACATACAACGCAACTTATGACATATTTTATATGGTAGGGGCTACCTTGGAAAGTATTCTCCTCTTTTTCTAGTATAGTGTCAACATTGATATTCTATGTTGTAGCTCACATAGTTTTATTACTTGTTAAGGCTGATATCACACAATTGAGTAAGTTTTATGATTTATGATTCCTTCAAAGGTTCCTATTATGATTCTTACACTACAAGACAATATATTTATAGCTACGAAATCTAAGCTATGAATTTGAAAATCGTAACTATTACCTAATAATTGCTACAAAAATTCAAATTTCATGGCTATTTAAAAATTTATCAAATTTCTTAGCCATGAAAATCAAATTAACAAAGCTAGATTCTCATTTTTGCTATAATGACTAATAATCTTGGCAACAATTACCTAAATAGCTATGATGTTACTACTACAGTAAAATTGTGTAGCTAATTATAAATTTTTTGCCACATAATAAAAGTAACTCTAGCAATAGTAATCTTTCTACCACAATAAATTTTTTAAAACAAAACTTTGTAGCTAAATAAATAATTTTGCTTCCAATAATGAAAAATTGTGGCAAAATTAAAAGAAATAGTCATAGATTATTTTGCTATGATAAATTTCATAACTAATTATTAATTTTTGCCACAAGTTAAAATTTACTACAGTAATTATAACTTTTTTAGCTATAATAAATTATTTAAAATAAAATGTTGAAGCTAAATAAATAATTTTGCTTTCAATAATAAAAAAATCGTGGCAAAAGTTAAATGAAATAGACATAGATTATTTTGCTTTGATAAATTTCATCACTAATTATTAGTTTTTGCCACAAGTTAAAATTTACTGCAGTAATTATAACTTTTTTAGCTACAATAAATTATTTGAAACAAAACGTTGTGGCTAAATAATTATTTTTCTTCCAATAATAAAAAATTATGGCAAAAGTTAAATGAAATAGCTGTTAATCGTGAAAATAGCTTTTTTAAAAAAAGAATTCAAAAAATGATTTAAAACATAACTAATTTAAGAGAAAATCAAATTTTTCAAAAGAAGTAAGAAAACAGAATCGCCACTTAATTTTTTAAAGAAATCAAGAAAACTTAAAATAATTTTAAGACTCTAACAGAAAAAATCTTAAAATTTCAGAGAAATAGATAAGGGTTCTTATTACTATTTTAAGAAGGTATTGGCACACTTAAAATAGCCGCTAACACATAGTTATCTGATGAATAAATTTAATTTGACTAACTTTAAAGCATTGATATTTAAAGGTTTTAAGAAATTTTGATAAAAATTCATTTAGTGAAAGAATCTTAATTATTTCTGAAACATGACTTTTTCATGCCCCGAGAAGGTACCCTAGACATGACTGGCACTCGAAGACTATCGCAAGCGGACCACTCAGTCTCTTTGTCATTGTTCAGTTAATTCATCAGCGGAAAAGATATGATATAATGAATATAAATACTATCCTATCCATGGGTTCATATATCAACATCAGTCATAAGAAAGCAGAATGGATAATAAAAAGTCTCAATAACAAAGGAAAGAAGTACGAGGGAAAAGAACCCTCGACATTAACATCAACATCATCTACATCTATGCCTATGAAGTCTCTATGTTATTATCTAAGACGATACCATGATAGGACATGGCTACCAACTGATAAATAAAGACTATCCAATTAGAAAATAAATATCCTCTAAATGCTGAGGAGGACTCACCACTGTCAGGAATGAAAAGCTCTGGACCTCAACGATTAGGCTGCTGAAGTCCTCGGACTATAGTATCTTCATCATAAAATAATCCAATGCCAGAGGGACATTAGTACGTAGAATGTATTGTATGTAAAATGGGATTAGAAAAAGAAAACAGTATAATTGACACTCATGAGTCACTCAGCCTCACCTCAGATATAAGAGACAAGACCCTCTCACATCACTAGCTGTCAAGCATCAAGTCTTCACATCACATCAGAGTTCAATCATCATGAAATTTATCTGGGAGTTTCTATAACCAACAACCACCACTATGAGCTGGTAGTAATACAATGAAGAGATGTTGTTGCCATATTCGTCCAGTACCTTACCGGTGTAAAGGACGAGTCTGTCAGTGGATCCAAAAGACTGTTAAACCCTCATTTAGGACAAAGGAAACATCCATTTTCATGGTTCAATCCTCTTGTACGCTGGCCATGTAGTTAATGGGTTCGAGCGGGACACACTCTTATCCATTTTGGTGCTAATACTCCTCCTAGGACTCAATATGCTCATAATTCTGTCAATTCATCAAGAACTATCATCACCTAACCTCTACAGGCAAGATTTTCTATCCAATCTAAGGGAACTATACCCATTCGACCCTATCAACAATAGTTTTCAGCTATCACAGTTATCCCCATACTCAATTCAGGACTTAGACTCAATTAGACATCATCCTCAGACATTCAAGGCTCTAGACAACCCTTAAGTTCATTATTCAAGTAATTATGGAAAAGAAATTTTTAGAATCAAGTCACAATCATATAATAAGGTGAAAATACAATCAGTTTTAAGCATGTTGATCATCCGTTCATGATACAGAATTGTTGTTTAAAGATTGAAAAACATAAATTCAAGATAGTATATTCGAATTGAAATAATTATTCAAGAACCTAAAGTAGTTATTCAAGAACTTAAAGTAAATATCAAGAACCTTCAAGAATTCACAAATCAAAGATTCTAGACATGAATTTGCTATCTTAACTCCACATTGGCACATGGGATAGCAATCCCCATACTTTTGGGTAGCCTTTACATACCTGGGAATGAAAATCTGTTGAAGAACTTGGAAGATTCTTGAAACCTTTGCTTGACTCTCCTCTTCTTATCTCTATAATTCGCGTAAAATCTTTGAAAATAATGGGTCTAACCCCTTTTTCATACTAATATATGTTTAAAATCGTGTGGAGATATAAAACTATACCGGTAAGGATGAAATTGCCCTTCCCAAATTAAAAGAAAAAATTTGGATTCCTCCTGTACTAGTGCGCGATGCTCACTAGTGTATTTTTACACTTTTTTCCATTTTTGACTTTCGTCAAAATTTTCAAAAAAAGGTATAAGTGTGGTTCCGCGTCCTCTCCGCGTCGCGGAAGGGGTGCAGAAACCTCACTATTTTAGTCCCTCTTGAAAAATTATAATTCACATTTTTACACCATAAGGTCGAGCTGAGACCATCTGACTCAATTTTTCGCACTAATCACAAATCTGGTCTCGAATTTTCCATCAGATCTTGGAAAGATACGTTGTGTGCACGACCAAGTTTAGGGGCATTTTAGTAATTTTATAAGGTGTTACATTATCTCCCCCTTGGGATCATTCATCCCGAACGATGAGTAAAGGTCATACGGGGACTCGAATAACCTCCGAACCTCATCTCATTCCCCACTCGAGAATGCTCGAACCTCACTATCCATCATCTATCTATCCTTGTCTTAGGCTCGGGAATATAGTAAAGCAAGGCATCAACTTAAAGGAAAAGAATTTATCAGAATTGATAAGAATGAGTTTGTTTACCTTTAATATCATCATCTCTTGGCACGAATAGATGCGGGTATTTGAGTTTCATCGCCTCCTCAGCTTCCCACGTAGCTTCCTCCACAAACTGATTCCTCTATAGGACTTTAACAGCGGCTCTTTCTTTATTCCTCAGCTTATGAACCCGACAATTAAGAATCTGGACTGGAACTTCTTCTTATGATAAGTTGTCCTTTACACCCATACTCTCCACAGGAATTGTTAAAGTTGGATCCCCCAAATATTTCCTTAACATAGATACGTGGAACACCTGGTGAACTCCATCTAGCTCGGAGGGTAAGTCTAACTCGTAGGCAACCTTCCCAATCCTTCTTACAATTTGGTATGGCCCGATGTAACAGGGACTCAGCTTCCCCTTCTTAACAAATCTCGTGACAGCCTTCATGTTTGACACTTTCAAGTACACCCAAGCATGTACCTCAAACTCCAAGTCCCTTCTTCTCATATCTGTATATGACTTCTGGCGACTCTGAGATGTCTTCAACCTTTTTCAGATGACTTTTACCTTCTCTATAGACTGGTGTATGAGGTCAGGCCCAATCAACTAAGCTTCACCCACCTCGAACCAGCCAATCTGGGATCTACACCTCCTCCCATACAATGCCTCATATGGGGCCATCTGAATGCTGACATAGTAGTTATTATTATAAGAAAACTCAACCAGTGTAAATGATCATCCCAGTTTCCTTTGAAATCAGTCACACATGCCCTCAACATATCCTCCAAAGTCTGGATAGTGCATTTTGCCTGCCCATCTATTTGAGGGTGGAAAATGGTACTCAACTTCACCTTTGTACCCAATCCCTTTTGGAAGCCCATGCAACCTCACAATCTCCCAAATGCAAAGTCGGGCATACTCTTCAGTTTTATAGGTTGTCTTTACCACCAAGAAGTGGGCTAATTTAGTCATCTTGTCTATAATTACCCAAATTGAATCATGCTACTTTCGGGATCGAGGTAAGCCAATGATGAAGTCCATGTTGATCACCTCCTATTTTCATTCCAAAATTTTGAAATTCTGAGCTAACTCGCAAGGTTTCTGATGTTCAACCTTAATTTGTTGGTAATTGGGGCACTTCGAAATGAATTCCACAATGTCTCTCTTCATCCCATTCCACCAATAGACTTTTCTCAAGACGTGGTACATCTTAGTAGAGCCAGGATGAATGGAATACCTTGTACTATGAGCCTCGGACATGATTCTATCTTGAACACAATCAACATCAGGTACACACAGTCTCCCTTGATACCTCAATACCCCATCTCCCTCTTTGGAGAAAACCATCATCTTTTTCTTATAAACCACTTCTTTCAATTGACTAAGATAGGGTCTTAGTCTTGTTTCTCCTTCACCTCAAACACTAAGGATGAAGTAGAACCATTTTGGACATTGACCCCGCCTTCGTTGTTCTCCTCAAGCTGCACTCTCAATTGAGCCAATCTATGCACTTCATTGGCTAATTATCTCTTTCGCTCCTGCACATGGGTAGTTCTACCCATAGATGTACTGCTAAGAGCATCAGCAATAATGTTAGCCTTCCTTGGGTGGTAGAGGATGCTCATATCGTAATCCTTGAGCAACTTCAGCCACCTCTTCTGCCAAAGGTTGAGCTCTTTCTAATTGAACACATACTGCAAGCTCTTGTGGTCAGTGAACATGTCCACATGCACTCCATATAGATAATGAAGCCAGATTTTAAGTCCAAACACCACTGCTGCTAACTCAAGATTATGAGTCAGATAAATCTTCTCATGAATCTTAAGCTGTCTAGAAGCAAATGTTATCACCTTCCTTTTCTGCATAAGCACACACCCCAATCCAACTATAAAAGCATCACAGTATACCACAAAGTCACCCATCCTGTCTGGCAATGTCAACACCAGTACCATAGTTAATCTTGTCTTCAACTCCCGAAAGCTCTTCTCACATACCTCAGACCACTGAAACATGGCCTTCTTCTGAGTCAGCTTTGTCAAAGGGGCTGGCAGAGAAGAGAAGCCCTTCACAAATTATGGTAGTACCTGGCCAAACCCAAGAAACTTCTTATTTTTGTTGGAGAAGTTGGTCTTGGCTAGTTCTTAAACACCTCAATCATCTGGGTATCCGCTCGAATGCTATCTCCCAAAATGATATGGCCTAAGAAAGCCACTGATTTGAGCCAAAACTCACAGTTGGAGAATTTTGGATATAACTCATGATCCTTGTGTGTCTGCAAAATCGCTCTAAGGTGATTTGCATGCTCCTCTTTATTCCTCGAATACTCTAGGATATCATCGATAAACATGATCACAAACATGTCAAGATATGGTCTGAATACCTTATTCATCAAGTCCATGAAAGCTTTAGGTGCATTTGTTAACCCGAAGGACATGAACAATAACTCATAATGGCCATACCATGTCCTAAAGGTTGTCTTAGAAATGTCACTTTCCTCACCTTCAACTGATAGTAACCCGATCTAAGATCTATCTTGGAGAAACAAGTAGCACCCTGAAGTTGGTCAAAGAGATCATCTGTTTTGGGAAGAGGGTACTTATTCTTTATGGTCACCTTGTTCAACTGTCAGTATTCTATACACATCCTCAATGATCCATCTTTCTTATGCAAGAATAGGATAGGAGTACCCCAAGGTGAGACACTAGGCTATATGAAACCTTTCTCTAACAAGTCTTTCAATTGCTCATTCAAATCTTTCAACTCTGCGGGAGCCATTCTATAGGGTGGAATTGATATAGGTTTGGCCTCGGGAAGAACATCATCCTAAAGTCAATCTCCCTATCAGGATGGACTTCAGGAAGATCATCAGCAAAGACCACGGGAAACTCATTCACTATTGGGACTGACCCAAGAGTGGGAGACTCAACACCATCAGACTTCACTCGCACAAGGTGGTAAATACAACCCTTAGATATCAACTTTCTAGCTCTACATAGGATATGAATTTTCCCTTAGGGGCAATAGAGCTCCCCTTCCACTCTAAGACAAGCTCATTAGGAAATTGGAACCTAACCATCCGGGTTCTATAATCAATAGAAGCATAATAGGCATGAAGCCAATCCATGCCCATTATCACATTGAAATTGACCATCTCCAACTCTACCAAATCAGCTAATATGTCTTTATGATAGATAGACACTACACAATCCCTATAAACTCTCTCAGCTAAGATAAACTCTTCAATGGGGAAAGAGAAAGAAAATGTCTCAAGTAAACACTCAGGAAGAATACCAAACTTTCTAGCCACATAAGGAGTTACAAAAGTTAAGGTGGCACCCGGATCAATCAACGCATAATAATTATAAGCAAAGACATGAAGCATACCCTTGACAACATCTGTTGTAGCCTCTTGCTCCTGTCAGTTACCTATAGCATAAACGCGGTTTGTCCCACCTCTTGTACATGTATTAGTAGCACCCCTCTGCTGATTACCTATTGGAAGTACTGTCGAAGACTAAGCCCTACCGCTACCCTCACCTCGACTCCTCTTTGGGAACTTATAGCTGAAATGACCAACTTGACCATAAGCATAACACATATCCTTGCCCACACGATCACCCAGATAAAGCTTACCACACTTGCTGCAAGGTGGCTTTCCCTTAAGTCACACTGGCATAAGATAGGGCGCCTGGGGTCCTAAAATTCTGATGATCCTGTACCTGCTTGGTTACGCAAGCGCACTTGCTGTGGATGGTGTGGGATGTGATGATCTCTTTTGGACATAAGATTTGTCACCTCTGTTCTGTTTCTACGGGTTACATTCATGTCCCATTGACTTCGCCTTTCTGCTCAAGTGTTCCTCTCTATCCCTCCTCTTATCTTCCTTCGTCTGTTGTACTCCTTCACATTCATCCCACCCTGCTTCATATTCATGAACTCATTCGCCCTTGCTTTCCTCAACTCTAGTGGAAAGAAGTGATCAAGAAAGGTAGCTTCAAACTCATCCCACGCTGCAGGCTCCGCATCCTCACCTCTACTCCCCTCCTACTTAGTATACCATACATTGGCCACATTCTTTAATTGGTAGGATGCAAGCTCAACTCCCTCGATCTCGGTTGCATGCATGGCCCTCAGGACTTTGTACATCTCGTTGATGAAGTTCTGTGGGTCCTCCTCCACCTTCGATCCCATGTATACTGGCGGGTTCATCCTCAAAAAGTCTTTGAGACAAGTTGCACCTGAAGGCTCCTGTGATCTAGAACTAGGAGTCTAAAACCCTGTCTATTACCCTGTGAGGCCACCAACTGAGTTAGCATTGTGATGGCTCCTTTGAATTCTACCTCAATAGTGGGAGTTGTTTGGGCCTGAGCAGGGGGCGCTTGAGGGACCTCAGCAGTCTAGAAGGCATCCTGTCTCCTTGTCTCTGTCTGCACCGGAGCATTTGGTTGGGTATTCTCAGCAATGGGGGCTGGGATATCTCTTTGAGCGGTTGTTCTCTAGGGAAACATTTTCCATAAGTGTAAACGCACGAGTTAAAAGTAGGATTCCATAAGTTAATATTACAGCACGATTTTAGATCATAGAAGAAGGGTAACACTTCTTAATGTCCTATAACCTCCCGCTTATGAAGTGTGGTGCACAACACACCCACAAACAAGTCTCTACTAGATACGGCTTTATATCCTCCCTATGACACTCGAACTCTGGGCTTTGATACCAAGTTTATCATGTCCTAGAAGGGTACCCTAGACGTGACAGGCACTCGGAGACTATCGCTAGACTCTAAGTGGACCACTCAGTCTCATTGCCATTGTTTAGTCAATTTATCAGCGTAAAAGATATGATATAATGAATATAAATGATATCCTATCAATGGGCTCATATATCAACATCAATCTATCAAAAGAAAGCAGAATGGATAACAAAAAGTCTCAATAAAAAAGGAAAGAAGTATGAGGGAAAAGAACCCTTGACATGGACATCAACATCTACGTCCATGCCTATGAAGTCTCTATGTTATGATATAAGATAGTAGCATGACAGGACATGGCTACCAACTGATAAATAAAAGACTATCCAATTAGAGTTATAAATATCCTTCGAATGTTGGGGAGGACTCACTACTGTCAGGAATGAAGAGCTTTGAACCTCAACGATCGGGCCGCTGAAGTCCTCGGCATATAGTATCTACATAAGAAAATGATGCAGCATCAGAGGAGCATTAGTATGTAGAATGTACTGTATGTAAAATGGGCAAAGAAAAAGGAAACAATATAATTAACACTCACCAGTAATTCAGCCTCACCTCAGATATAAGAGACAAGACCCTCTCACCTTACTAGCTATCAAGCATCAAGTTTTTGCATCACATCGGAGTTCTATCATCATAAAACCTATTTGGGAGTTTTTATAACTGACAACCACTACCTATGAGCCGGTAGTGATACAACGAAGAGATATCATTACCGTATCCATCTAGTATCTTGCCGAGGTAAAGGACAAGTCTGTCAGTGGATCGAAAAGTCTATCAAGTCCTCTTTTGGGACAAAGGAAACATCCTCTTTTGTTGTCCAATCCTCTCTTATGTTGGCCACGTAGTTAATGGGTCCGAGCGAGACACAGTCTTACCCATTTTGGTACTAATACTCCTTCCAGGACTCAGTATGCTCATAAGTCTGTCAATCTATCAAGAACTCTCATCAACCAACCTCTACATGCAAGATTTTCTATCCAATGTAAGGGAACTATACCCATTTGACCCTATTAATGATAGTTTTCAACTATCACAGTCATCCCCACACTCAATTCAGGACTTAGACTCTGTCAAATATCATTCTCAGACATTCAAGGCTCTAGACAACCCCTAAATTCATTATTCAAGTCATTATGGAGAAGAAATTTTTAGGATCAAGTCACATTCATATAATAAGGTAAAAATGCAATAAGTTTTAAGCGTGTTGATCATCTGTTCATGATATAGAATTGTTATTTAAAGATTGGAAAACATAAATTCAAGATAGTGTACACAAATTGAAACAATTATTCAAGAACCTAAAGTAGTCATTCAAGAACTTAAAGTAAATACTAAAGAAGCTTGAAGAATTCATAAATCAAAGATTCTACACATGAATTTGCCATCTTAACTCTACATTGGCACATGGGAGAGCAATCCTATGCTTTTGAATAGCCTTTACATAACTGGGAATGAAAATCTTTTAAAGAACTTGAAAGATTCTTGAAACTCTTGCTTGACTCTCCTCTTCTTCCCTCTAGAATTTGCATAAAACCTTTGAAAATAATGGGTCTAACCCCTTTTTCATACGAATATATGTTTAAAACTGTGTGGGGGATATAAAAATATGTTACGAAGGACGAAATTACCCTTCTCGAATTCAAAGAAAAAATTTAAATTCCTCCTGCACTAGCGCATGACGCGCACTAGTGTACTTTTATACTTTTTTGCATTTTTTGACTTTCGTTGAAATTTTCCAGAAAAGGTATAAGTGAGGTTCCGCCTCCTCTCCGCATCGCGGAAGGGGCGTGGAAATCTCACCATTTTAGGCCCTCTTGAAAAATTATAATTCGCGTTTTTGCGCTATAAGACCGAGTCGAGACTATTTTCTGACTCAATTTTTCGCACTGATCACAAATTCGGTCTCAAATTTTTCATAAAATCTTGGAAAGATATGTTGTACGCACGACCAAGTTTAGGGACTCTTTAGTAATTTCACAGGGCGTTACAGGCTTAGAGTAGTAGTAAGAATGAC